>ML109481.1:23199-65223 GCA_003697995.1 Taxidea taxus jeffersonii | reverse complement strand
AAATCCTCTCTAGGTATATTAAGCAGGAAGAAATTTATTACAGATTATGAAATGCCTCACATAATCCTAGGGAAAGTTAAGGAAAGTGATCTTTGGTTGAGAATTCAGGGACCCTTGTTAATATTATGTGGCAAGACCAAGTTCCTAAGAGAACTACCGCCTTGTCCATGATCAGAGGGTGTCTCAATACTGTCACTGCCATAATCAGGAAACTGCCATTCTCAAGAAACCACCACTACTTTGGCATAGGAAACTTTAGTAAGCAGTATAGTTCTCTAAACTATATAAACAAACTAGCATACTCTATGGTTTATATTATACATGTAAACATACAGAGACTAAGAAAAATCTGCCCTCTGTATAGTCAAGGATATTATGCTCATTACCTGTTTTCCTAATCACTGTGGAATATGTTTCTGGAGCATATTCTCTGGTTTGAGTTTTGCTTTGAGCTCCATTGTAGACAAACCATCTTTCAAGTTTGAAATCAAGACTGAAATGAAGCAAAATATGAGGACTCTAATGAAGTTTTTATTAAATTATATGGGCAACAAATATTGAGTTTATTTTCCCATCAAAGCAAGTTAAACATCAGTGGTAATTGATCGACATACTTAAAATGCCAAAAGAAACCTCTGATAATGATAAATTAATTGATTCCTTTAACAGTTAACTGTGGTTGTTCAGAGACAGATTTTATTTATTTACTTATGGAGAATCTACTTCTTTTTTATGTATTTGTATATTACAGATAAACTACCAATGTCCTTTGACTCACACACTTTAAATTGTACAACTTTGATATTTCATTACTTGGTAAACAAATATCCTGGGCCATCTAATGAATTATAGAAGAAATTATGTGTTCAACAAGGGAGACTGCTGAAATCTTTTATGCAAATCTGCTGCTGATATTATATTTGTCATTTCATAGTTACATTTTTAAAAATTTTCAGACATTGTATCAGACTACATGCTCTTGGCAAATAAATATGATGGGTTATATAATATAAGGTCAACTTGAATATGTATAAAAATTTAAGAAAGAAAGAAAGTTGTCATATGCAGATTAATAACTTGTCATTCTTTCAAATTAATATTCTTTATTTAGTGGACATTATTGGAAAATTTCTAAAGATTTTTATAGGAGAAACATATTAAAAAGTTTACATTGTATAGTCTGCCTGATTTCTCATGAAAAGCCTCACTAGACATATCTCTATTATACAGCTCGCTACTCTGCCTTCCAATCCTCCTGTCTCTATTTCTTTTCATCTAGGGCTCTGTGTTCTCTGCGTGGGTATCCCTTTATTTATAATGAAGATGAAGATTTAGTTTGTGATCCTCTGTGTAATTAACTCTGTCCTAGGTTTCAGGATGGAAAGGTCTGCTCTTACTGTAATATTTTTTTTCCTTATTAAAATTGTAAGTTTCAAAAGTTTAAGGTTAATAGCAAAGAAAATTTGTTGTTCAAAAGTTTAAGGTGAATAGCAAAGAAAATTTGTTGTATAAAACACAGCTTTAGAATTCTATCTATTAATGTTGTGCAAGTAATATATATATACACATTCACATATGTATACTTACATATATATACACACACAAGCACATACATACATACTCATACCTTACATCATATAAAAAAATTGATTGTCGATTTATTGTGTATTTTAGAAGAAAATATAATGCAATATCTTTGTGACTTTGAAGTAGATAAGATTCTTAAACAGACCTAATGATAAGTGAAAATAATTTGGATTCATCAAAAATAAGAACTTCTATCTTCACAGGACACCAGACACTCGGTGAAAAAGCAACCCATAGAAGGGAGAAGATTTTACAGTACATATTTTCAAATAAAGGCTTTTATCTAAAATAAAGAACTCTTACAAATAGTGAAAACACATACACCCAATAGAAATATGGGCAAATGATTTCAACAGATACTTAACAAAATAAAAAATTTGAATAAAAAAATCAGTAAACATACATAAGAGGCTAACTGCATTGGTCATCAGATAAATGCTGATCAAGACCACAGTCAGATATATTATATATTCACTGTGCTGGCTAAAAGGTAAAATAGACAAGACAAATTTGGTGGCAGGATGTGGAGCAGTAGGGATTCTCACACAGTATGGAAATATGGGTAATATTTACTATAGAGTATAAACATTTTAAGACCCAACCACTCCAAAGAATGGTTTATATGAGTATACCCAAAGAGAATATTTCTAGAAATTCTATCTGTAGTAAATGAGAATATTTGAGAATATTTCTAGAAATTCTATCTGTAGTAAACATACACTCAGATATACAAATACACAAACAAAAAAATAAAGCCTGGAAAAACAGGTTACTCTGAGAAATCAAACAGAATAAAACTATTCAAATGGCCATCAAAAATAGGTGGCTAAATATATTTTAATTATATGTATATAATGAAATATAGCAATGAGAATGATTCATCTATAATTGCACATAATGATGTGAGTGACTCTCACAAACAGAATGTTGAGCTAATAAAATATGACACAAAAGAGTACACATTGTAAAATTCTGTTTATCTAGCGTATAAGAAGAGGCAAAATTATATATAGTGTTAGAATTCAGGGCAATGGTTGTTTGTTTAGTAATATCTGAACAAGCATAAGGAAGGATTTCAGGATGTTGGTATAATTCTATGGCTTGATTCAGGTGCTGATTATTCAGGTGTGCTTCTCTGATTATTCAGGGAGCAACTCTGTTATTATATGAGCAGTTTTCTATTTGCAGTTTAATTTCAGCAAAAATTTAAAGACACTAAAGAACACAATTATTCCACAGACATCCAAAACCAAGAAAGCCCTTCTCAGAGATGTTGGAGAACTCTGTTGTGGGAATAAACTGCATCTGACACAAAAACAGGTAATAGCCAAGACAATTTAAAGGAAAAAAAATGACAGAGCTAAATCATCATTGGGGCATGAATTGCCATGTAACATGGAGGTACAAATGTAGCTGTTACCATGTAACTCTAAGTTAGAAATAACTGTCATTAATAGAGGAGTATTTTCTCTCATGGAAAGAATTATGCATTCCACTGTTCCCAACTCAGTAACATTTACTACCGCTTGTCATTTCAGATTACCAATAACTGAAAATGGTAAATTAAGAATAGATAGTTTCTTCCTGATGGAATGATATCCACCAACAAGTTGGATTCTATTTATTGTTCACTAGGTAGTCACAGCTGTGTGGTTGATTTGTGTGCTACAGGTACAATACACTGCAGAACGAGTGTGTGCCAGTAACAGTACATTTTATGATTTCCCAAATTAAATTGTATTTGACTCTCCTATCACATTTGCCAGAGTGGAGAGATGTCCAACTGATGTAGATTCTTCCTCTTATGCTACTGTTTTTTGACAAGAGCAAGAAGTTGTACGTGTATACTCTGTCAGTAGAAAAAGATTTACGTGTAACAGAAGCTTTTCTATTGCTCCAAGAGTAGAGATTGTCTTAATTACTAAATTCAGCAAGCATTTTGAATTTGTTTCCCAACTTGATATATTGGTGGCATTTAAAATATTTTCTCACTGGATGCTTATCTGTCCTTTTAATTGTGTTCTGAAGAATTATTTTTTTCTGACTTTCTTAGGTTTTTTCTTTTGTTTGTTTTTTAGCTGTAACTTCTCCATCTTATTTCCCCCCACCTTTCCCATTTAATATTGGGTTTCCCCAAAGGTCTTTCCTGGACTTTCCATCTCCCTCTGCATTCTCTGCAAGGTATCTATCCACTTCCACGTTTTTAGCTAGTACCTGTATGCATCTTCAGACCTGACAATTTACCTTAGCTCCAATCCAGGATTAGCTACTGTTAGCTATTGTTTTGTAGGCACCTTATAATCAAGATGAAAAAAACCAATTGAATTGTTATACCAAGCATGTTCTTTCTTCTGAAATACTGACGTGAACTTAACTTTTTCTTAAAATTTATCATTACAGCATAGGTTCTAGCTCCAAAATCTCCTTGATATACCTGTCCTCTTCCATCCCAATATATTTAACTTGACTGAAGTTTTTTTTTTGCATAACTCACTGCAGTTTTTTTCTTTTTTTAGTAGAACCAACCCTAATCTTTTTTTTTTCTTCTAATACACAAGGCATCGAATTTTTCTTTCTCTCACATTACTTGCTTTACTAAATTCAATCAGAGATTCCCCATGTTATAGCAGGTGAAGTATACGCTCCCACCGATGTGACAACACCATTTCAGTCTCACCTTTACTACTTTGGGTCACACACTTTCCACTTGGGAAGAACAGATTGTCTTCTCTTCATGTTTCCTTGTCTTTCCCCATATCAATGTTTCTTGCCTAGAATATTTTTCCTCTCTAGGTACATGGAAAATTTCTCCTCTATCTCTTAGGTTCAGGCAGTTTTCACTTGTTCCGTGTTGTCACTCTGATAAGTTTAAGTGCTGAGAGTAAGTTTAAGTGCTGAGATACTCAGAAAGACAAAGTCCCTGCTCTCAGGGAGATCGAAGTCCATCCAGAGCTGGAGAGAGACAATAAACAGGTGAACAAATAAATACATGAGAAAATCAAACATTATTATACATGCTTGGAAATAAATAGAAAGTTTCAGGCACTTGAACATAACTATTTGGGAAAGGAATTTTAGAGAACATCCCCTATGTTTGAGCAGAGAACTTGAACTGGGGCTTTGTACAAGTCAGTAATGGCATTTAACTATAGTAGCATAAAAAAGAGTATTTTTCCTTACTTGAGAATTCCAGAAGTAGGTGGTTGTTATGGTGGTTTAGCTAGAGGATGAAGAAACCAGTGACTTACTTATTCTTAGATTGCTGGCTTTCTCCCTGGTGCTTGTTGCCTCATGGTTACCCAATAGTCACTGCAATTGCATCCATCCTGCTTCTGTTCAAAGCAGAAAGAACTAGAGAATAGTTACATTTGTTGCATGTCTTTAGGGAAAGGACAGATTTCCCAGAGAAGTGTCCAACAGATTTTTGCTTACATTGGATTGCTACAACTGGGAAATATGTATATGTACTAATAGCAAAGGAGTTTAAGAAACTGGACTATTTTTGCTATATTTGGCTTTGAATGAACATCATCTTTGCCTCCATGCAAAATATTAACCAAAAAGAAGGAGATATGCACACGGATTTAGTAACTATTTAGTGAATGCCAAAGACCTTAGGTTGAGAAATAGCTGGTCATGTCAAGCATCCCAGGCATAGACAACCTCCAGCACAGGCACCTGAGGTGGGAAAGACTTTTGTGCCTCAGAAGAATAAAAGTAGGCTATCATGACTTGCTAGGAGTGAGGACAAGGGGGGTGTGGTGGATGATGGATTCAGAGGTACAGGATCCTCAGTTACGTAAGTCAAGGAGTCACTTTTTATGCATTTCTTTATTCTAAATACCTTGCACAGTCTTAGGCTGATAGTAAGTTTCTTTTTTTTTTAATGAGTGAATTAAGGATAACACTTTATATAAATATATGAAAGAGCTCTGTGATTTCCTTGTTTATAAATAGCTTTAACTGTATTCACAGGAACTTACGTTAATAGGTCAAAATCATCTCATGACTGGTAATTTAATTTTTAGCATTGATTTGTCGAGAGTTAATCATGTCATTTGAAACCATAAAGGCCTAATTTTAACTGTCAATTACATCATTTCCATAATTCCTCTCTACATATGTTGTTTTGGTTTGTTTTGTTTTGGCAAAAGAAGTCATATGAAAAAAATATACATATTGGCAAGTTAGTCTCAAGTATCAAAATAATTTCATAAATTTTCTATTTATTTTTAACTGTGGAGTTATGATCATATTTGATATTTCACAGCTGTGAAAAATTCACAAATAACTTTGTTCAATAGTATTTGATTAAGAAATTACAGACTCTGATTTTTGAAAGTGGGCACTGAAATTTGCGTAAATGGTCTATTTAACCAAATGTTACATTGAATATGTGATGTATTAACCCTAATTTAAGTGGTGTGCAATTTTTTTCATATGAACTGAAAAGAAGTGAATCACCCTGTTATTTTCAAAAGCAATACTCTAAATTGCAACTAGTGTTACACCTTACATCAAGTGGTACATATTTCTTTCTTTGTTATTGTTCTTTTGGTGCTTGCTTCGGCAGCACATACACTAAAAATGTTATTGTTCTTTTGAATTCTTTTAAAATATAAAGGACAAGTTGCAACGAGGAAAATATTAGCCATAATTTTCCTTATAGTCATAATAGAGAGATATTTGTGAGAAATTTTATAATATGCTGTAGTTGATTAAATTCAGCACCATACTATGTGTTACAACATTCAGAAAGGTTTTGTGATTTTTAATAAATTCTATAAAACCAGTGAATCATTTTCATTTTGTTTCACTTAAGAATAAAATATGTTTAAAGTGTGTGTATAAATATGTACACACACAGACACATATATATCCACACACAGAGTATATCCACACACATATATATCCACACACACACACACACACATACACACATACACATATATGCTTTATTTAATTTTTTCCATGTGACTTCTAATATAAAGTGTCTTTGGTAAATTTTAGTGTAATTAATAATAAATTTTTTCTAAAGCACAGAGTTATTTTCTAGGTTTCCATGTACCTTATACTGAATTATTTTGAAAGTCTAATTTTCGTTTCTTGTGTTTCCCATCTGGTCTTCTTACATTATCATCCTATGATCTGTTTCCAAAATAATGCTGGGAAATGGAGTGTTGATTTCTTCTTTACTAAAATATATTTTCATTATTTTTGAAGTAATGAAAACATTTCTATTTTTGTTCAGTTAGCTGACAACACCTTTTTCCATTATTTTATTTTTAGCTGGCTAAGTTTAAACTTGACTGTGTGCCTTTTAAAATTCAAAGTGAAATAATCAGACCATTTTACTTCCATTTGCCATTAGCTGAAGTATTAGTTACTTCCACTAGAGGACAATATAATCAATAATGTCTAAATTTATGCCTAACATGACCATCCTTGAAGATATCCTTTTCTTTCTTGGAAGCATAGTAAATTCCATCATAAATTTGGCCAGGAAAAAGACCCTTGATTCCTTTTAAATGTCTGTCACTCTCATACAGTCCATTTTTATGGAAGGGAGGTAAAATGATAAATCACAAACCATTAGTCATGAAAGGTCAATCATATCTCCCTAAAATATACTATTCTACCACTTAAGTTCCAAATACTTTTTATATACAGCTAAGCAGAATATTTCTTATCATTTACATATTAAAGTCATCACAAATAAATTGTACACTCAAATTTGGAATTATCAAGATAATTTATATCTACATTATTTTCTTGGATTAAAAAAAGTAATGTAGCAGGTTTATACTTCCTTTTGTTACTGACCTATAATTTCTATCTTCATATGCTTTCAGAAAATGAAAGTTACAGTACCTAATAAAGATTAAATAATGATTCTAATACTTAACAATGCTTTCCAGGTTCACAAACAATTGAAGCTGAAAGCAAAATTTTACTGTGCTTACCATACTTGTTCTAGAAACATGAAGCTGCATCAACAATTGACATTTTGAGAAAATACAAAAAATGACATAGTATATAATCTCTTATAACTGGAAGCAAAATCTGTTTCATCTCCATAAACTGTTACATTAGGTTAGTCTGTAAAAAAAAAATCATGTATATTTATTTTTCTGATAATAAAACCACTTAAGTAAGATATTATTTTCCTCAATTAAACATTTGCATTCCCTTAGGTACCATACTATGTATCTTTATAACTTCTCCCTACCTTTTTCTATTCCAAACAAATTCAAACACAAAATTTACTTCATTAGTCACAAACCTGTTCTATTTTTCCAAATTAGAATTTAGCATTTCCCAGTGAAATATCATTCTGGTATTAACTTCTTAATTTCCATAGGTATGTTCAGAGAAGAGTCCATGTAAGAGACCTTCATGTAAGGACTACTTGAAGAACTATATTAAATCGTATTTTCTATAGACTGAAGACTTCTGCTTTCTTTAATCTCTCATTGGTGTGTCAAATCTTATAGTATTTTTAACTATCTTTCAAACTTTCCTCTAAGAACTTTCTCTTGAAGTACATTGTTCAAAAGTCTACACATTCTCTTAGGAAAATTATGACCATTACTCATGATAGCAGATGAATTGCTATATTCTGTTCCTTCATCTTGCATCACTATATCAGAGTGTATTTAAATGTTAAATCATGTATGCTCTGACACCATTAATTTTCCACTCCTCACAACACATTGCTCTCTTGGTTTTCATGGTATTGTATTCTATTACTTCTTTATGTTTACCTCTATATTGAATCAGTTTCATATATACACCATTTTCCCTTTATTTATATACTTTTTTTCTTGAACTCTTCCTCTGGTATCAGTCTCTCTTTACTTTTGTTGGGTTTAAGACTCATGTCTTAAATGATAACTATTTACTATGGATTGAATTTCATTGTTTGTACATATCTGCCTATCCTTTAGACATCCCTACAGGGATATCCTAAGATCTCCCTCCCAGATTTTCCTTAGCACCTCCAGGTCATGGTATTAGCTGTCCCAAAATGTCAAAGTCTGAAATCTGGAAGCCATTTTGTATCCAAAGTGTCCTTGCCTTTGTTCAGAGAATTCCCTCAGATTACTCAAATAGCTTCCTTATCCTTTTCTCTGTCCATAATTTCATATCTACTTCTTTTCCCTTTACTGCTGACCTTTTCAGTTTATTGTTAAAAATATTGCCACAGTATTTTCAATAATGTGCCAATTAAATGATACGCTGTTCCTCTTGCCTACACTACCTTTTCTAACTCTCTGTTACTAGTTTCATGTAAAATATTACAAAATGTTTCTTACCTTCCAGGAAATCTCTCCAACATCTCATCTCAGGTTTCCATAATGACTTTGATTGCCATTCTCTTGAGTGAAAAGTGTTGATTGTAATTTCTGGAATATGACTAGATTCCAGTGGTGGACCACAAGGCAGAGACATTGCACTTCCATGTGAATTCCTGTGACTTAGTGGAGTGCATGGGGCAAGGTAAGGACTCAATAAATATTTGTCAAAAAACCAGAGAAGTGAATGAATGTATAAATGAATACCTACATTCTTCACAGGCAGAGCTTGTCATGATAAATGGCTATGGTAAGGCAGGTAATGCCAGAAACTTACACTTTCTTAGTTATTCAGAGGTTTTATATGCTAGGTAAGTATTAATGCTCTCTCAAATTATATGAAATATTTCATTTTAAGAATTTATATAAGGAACCTTGTTTCACAACTTTGTAAATCTCTTTAGTGTCTGCCTATTAGAAGAAAGTTGGATTTTCAGCCGCTCCTTCCACATTCAATCTCTTACTGTATAATTTTATGTCTAACAAATATGAAGTAAATGTCTGTATAAGGCACACAGATATGTAGTTGAAAATGAAGAGGAATTTCAGTAGTCTTTTGGGATAATTATGGGTATTTTTCTTTTACACCATACTAAAACTTGACAAATAGTTGTTTCCAAAGGTTAGTGGTAATGCAGAATCTGAATTAGTGTCAATAAACTTCTTCAAATTCTACTTTTTAAAAAGATTTTATTTATTTATTTGACAGATATCACAAGTAGTCAGAGAGGCAGGCAGAGAGAGAGAAGGGGACACAGGCTCCCTGCAGAGCAGAGAGCCTGATGCAGGGCTCTCAATCCCAGGACCCTGAGATCATGACCTGAGCCAAAGGCAGAGGCTTTAACCCACTGAGCCACCCAGGCACCCCTCAAATTCTATTTTTAAGAAAAAAGCTTTGACATTGTGGACCCATTAAAAGTGTCTTAGAGACCTTGAGAATTCCTGGACCATTCTTTGAGAACCATTAGCATATAGAATCACATTTTAAAGCAGATTGTACTGTATATAAGGCATGGTATTAGGTTCTCCAGAAAATTACCATGAGGAAGACTAGCTAATTGAGACACCACAACATTAATGTAGGAGAATGTTGGTTAGGACAAGGGCTAAAATAGTGAAGGTTGTGGAAAGCTGGTTTTGATAGGTTTTGACTCTGTTGAATTTAAAAAAGAAAAGAATTACCCTGAGCTCTCAAATTCCAACATTTCATTACCTGAGATATTGTTGCTGATTTCAGTAAAAGGATCCCTAGTTTCCAAAATTGCCTCTCACATGTTGTTTCCTCCAAACCTCCTGCATTTTGATCACACTTTTCTGGAGGAATGCTAATTTGATAGTGTTGGAAACTATGGTCTTAAAAAAAAAAGATCTCCAAGTAAGTGGATCAGTAGAGTATCAGTATGTGAGATCATTAGTAACGTGAAGAAATTTGAATATGTCATTGATTTGGAATACATTGTTAATTGTGTCCTGGAATTAATAATTTATTCCTGACTTAGTTTTTTCATCAGTAAGATAAGTTGTGCCTAGAAATTACCTTTAGGTCCTTTTGGTCTCTTCATTTAATACTATGATAAAATACTACCATACTATTAGTATTACATGCTCCTTAATATTAAAATAGTTTAAAAATTCGTTATACAGGGACACCTGGGTGGCTCAGTTGGTTAAGCAGCTGCCTTCGGCTCAGGTCATGATCCCAGCGTCCTGGGATCGAGTCCCACATTGGGCTCCGTGCTTGGCAAGGAAGCAGGGAGCCTGCTTCTCCCTCTGCCTCTGCCTGCCCCTCTGTCTGCCTGTGCTCGCTCCTGCTCTCTCTCTCTCTCTCTGACAAATAAATAAATAAATAATCTTAAAAAAAAATTCGTTATACATTACTTAAAAATCATCATTAATTAGTTGAACATTTTCTTTAAGTTACAATGAATATCACTTCCTGTCAGGAATAATATATTAATTAAGTTGATTATATTTCAGGCATTATTCTCTTTAACAAAATTTACTCTTAAAAATATCTATGAATGAGGGCACCTGGGTGGCTCAGTGGGTTAAACCCGCTGCCTTCGGCTCAGGTCATGATCCCAGGGTTGTGGGATCGAGCCCTGCATCGGGCTCTCTGCTCTGCAGACAGCCTGTTTTCTCCTCTCTCTCTGCCTCTCTACCTACTTGTGATTTCTGTCTATCAAGTAAATAAATAAAATCTTAAAAAAAAATCTATGAATTAAGTCAAAAGGTTAACACATTCAATACTTAATTGACATTCTTTCTAAAATATCAATTATTCCATTACTGATCAAGATGAACATTTATTTTATTTTAGTAGCAATAACCTACCTAAAACAAAAATAGAAATAATAAATCTTTTTTTTAAATTATTAAGCATACAGGCATTCATTTTCCTAACTTGTAACAACTCAAAGTCTTCTCTGTTGCTATTAGAACACTTATTCTGGCTCTGTTTAAGTATTTTGAGTGAGAGATAGTTTAGGAGAAACCCATTAAATTTTTCTTTATTAGTTATGCTATTAAAATTTATATTTGGAGTCAAATTCTACCTATTTATGACTTCCACTCATTACTCCTAGTGGCCTTTGGAACTTCCATGGATATCTTCTTCTAACAAAAGATTCTTCAACTATTTGTTAATACTTCTTAATCCTTTATACTTAAAGTTTCTGACACTTAGGACTTGTTTTCTTTGTTCTTCAAATTAATTACAGAATATGAGTTTTAAACATTTTTTAAAAATCAGGCCATCTTCCTCTGAATAAAATTAACTTATCCACATCTCTCCCAAATCTTGGCCCTCCACATCGCACATAATAGTCCAGAAGTGGCCTTGCATATGCTAGATATCATGATTTATACAATAATAACCTTTGAATTATAATGTGAAAGAAAATATTTTATTTCTTCATATAGCTCTTAAAATTAATATTAAATCAAGAAAAATAATAATTTTGGAACCATAGGTCACTCAGTCAGTTAATTGTCTACCTTTGGCTCAGGTCATGATCTCTGGGTCCTGTGATCTATTGGCATCGGACTCTCTGCTCAACAGGGAGCCTACTTCTCCTTCTTGCTCTGCCCCCCCCAAGCTTGTGTTCTCCCTCAAATAAATACATAAAATCTTAAAAAAAACAAAAATAATAATTTGGAAATCATGAACAGAACTGATAATTTAAAAAATTGTCATTTCCTAAATTTGTGTGTTTTAAAAATGCTTGACTGGATGATTATGATTGTATATTATTTTATGACAACAAAATAAAACCGTAAGTACTATACTGTATGAAAAATATATTAACTTTATATATCTCATAGAAGGCTGTAGAAGTTTTAAATACCTTAGTTGTAGAAGGTGTAGTAATTGTACTTTTTGTTTGTTTATTTTGTCTGCTTATCATGGCTTCCCATACATTTTCTTCTAAAATAACCCACATGCTTCCTTTAGAGAACTTTCCTACCATCTGTGGCATTGGTGGGATTGTCATTCACTGAACCTAGCCTTGGGGTGTAGCCTTTGGTGAAAGGCTAGCAGTTTCCCACTGTCTAGATTTTTCTGAAATGCTAGGAGGTTAGTAGTTAGTAGTTAGAAAAGTTAGTTTCTTTTTCTTTTGGGGTTTTATCTCTTAAGGGTGTTAAGGTGGGCTGCTGGAAGTCTACCCTCCCCAGAAAATAAATGCAGCCTATTTGAAGAAGAAAAGAATGCAACCAAGAGATAAAGAAAAGAAAGACAGGCAAAACTAAGCAAATGAGAGAGAAAGATATTTGATGACATTATTTATTTGCATTTTAGAATCCAGATGAGATAAATGATTTTTTTTCATGAATTACTTTGCAATGGTATTCTATTCTTTGCAACAAAACACATCTTGATTAAAACAGAAGGTACTCAGTAACTTTTCTTCAAATGCATATCAAATAAATTAAATCAATTTTGAAATGATCTATGGTAAATTCTTCTGCCACTGTATAGGATTTGAATATCTAAGAAATATTACCTGGTGGAGATAATGGCAAATAATTCCACATTCCATTCTACCTTTGTAATACTATGGAAAAGTCTTTTAATGTCTTTTATAATAGGTCATTATCTGTGCCTTTTCTTTTGAAAAGTGAATATAAACTCTGTTATTTCATTTAATATTTGATTTATAGAGTTTCCCAAATGTATTCTGTTACTTTTTTATTATGGAATAATTAACAGTAGGAGTAAGGACCAGATTACTATTGAGAGCTTATAGATCACTTCTAAGTTTCTAAAAATATTCAATACTTTGTTAAGATTTGGCCACAAAGCCGACAATTATTTCCTTTCTTTAAAAAATTGATTACACTGATAATTAGCACTTATCTTAAGTTTGGCAAATTTGCTTAGTGGTTAGTACTGAAAATGAAGTTTTCTGTGTCCTTTCCATGGGTTCTGAAAGAGAGTAGAAGCTCTTCTAAAATAAGCTTCTACATAATGAGACATTAATCGGTGCCATTTAGCACACTACTGCTACAGTGGGCTAGTTTACATGTGGCAGTAACATTTCAGAGCAAATGTGCCTTTTGAAGTATCTATATTTTTACTAGACAGTGATTTAAGTTTCAGAATGAACAGAATACTCTATGAGCTAATTTCCATGTATATTTTAGGTTTTCTAATATAACATGGTGTTAAAATAACATTATTTTGAAAAATCCTCTATTTATTTAGAAAATACTTCAGTGGGAAAATAAGTTTCCAGAGACTGCTTCACTAATACTGAAAGGAAAAATGTGTTTTTTTATTGTATAACCAATTTTGTAATCAACATTTTTATGTACCACACAACAGGAAGAAAAAGTTATCTGGTAATATTTTGGATATTACTGCTTTCAATCTAATTTACAGAGACTGGCAGAAAGACTTCATGCTTTGTTTTCCATTACATGAAGTTAGAGATGTAAAAGTTCTTTCATTTGCACACTGTCTCTTTTTAATTTTATTCTTTTATTTTATAAATTCTTGAATATATAATACCACATATCTTTTATGATATTGCTGCTATTTAAATGATTACTTTATAATTAAATCCAGCAGTTTGTACAAAATAATAGATCTGTTATTCAACATTGGACCATACACTTTGGTTATGAGCTAGATCTCTCTTAGTTATTGTTATTGTCTACCAAAATATTTTACAAAGTTCTATTTGATAGAGGTTGCTCCCAATTGTTTTCCAATTGTTACTTTTAGATATAAAAGTATAAATATTAGCATATATTCTTTAGATCTAAGATCTAAATTTGCATATCTGTGATTAGATATCTGCCTCTGCATAGGAAGACCATTTATATGGTCAGATAGTACACTGCACAGCTCTAGAGTACTCCATTAACATAGCCAACATGGAAATGATGCCCTCTAAAGATGCAGAAAGCACGATTTACACAAAATGTCTAGCAGACCTGAATGGATCATGCTATATTCTGCTCTTACCCTTATCTCTTTCCTTAGACCTCTTGCTCAGGCCTAATTTCTTGAAACTGGAATTTATGTCCAAGCATCACCATCCTGATTGCTCAAACTTTTGTGGATTTTTGGTCTCTTAACTTTGTTTTGCAGTTGTGATGCTGACAACTGACAATTGCTCAGTGTGGAACTATAGTCTTGTCTTTTCTACTCTTTTTATGGCAATGCTATGCTATATGACAGAAACACAGCTTGAGTAGACATAGAAATTTTCCACCAGGAATATATGAGAATTTCAGTTGCTCCACATCTCTGCTAACACTTGGCAGTATCAGACTTTTTAGCTAATTTGCTCTGTGTCATTATATATAAAGTAGATTTAATTTACAGCTTTCTGATGACTGTTGAGCATCCTTTTAGACATATCATTTATCTACTAGACTTATCATTTTTATATTACCCTCTTGGGGTCTATTCCAGAGAACTCCTGCCATCTTTTAAGAGCTCAGAAGTATGTATTTTGTTAGCATGTACAGTTAACTGTGAATTTCACTTGGGAAAACTAATGTTACATTCATTAACTTTGATAATCACAAAAGCTATTCACCAATGTGGTATTTTGAGTGTTAGTCCATTACATTTATTTCCACTGTTAATTCTATGTATTATTTATTTCATACCCTAAAAAGTCTATTGGTGAAAAAAAGAAAAACCACTGAAGTTGGAATACTACATTATTAAGATACAAAGATCTTAGAATTTAAAAATAAGCATCAACATAAACTTCAATGGACCTCCAATTTTTATTCGTATGACCAATCAAAAATATTTCAAACAAACAAAAAATATCTATATCAAACATATATATAATATTAATATTTTGTACACATTATGTATAACACATATATAAATATAATATATATCATATATTACATATACTACTAAAAATTAGGGCAAAAAACAACACTGTATATAGATGAGTTTGATGAGTTTGTGAATGGCTGTGGGGCCATAATGATCCTCAAGTGTATAAGTAGCAGAGGGAATGCTATAACAAATACACACCTACTGATGCCAGTCAATTGTTGCCTATTTTCCCACAGGAAAAAGGAGAAACCACCTTTAATTCACAAAGAAATGTAGAATATTTTGATTTATTTAATTAAATATAATACCCTTCCTTTCCTGGGTAATGCAGTGCATGTAGTTTATCATAGTAAAAATGATAGGTATACAAACTATAAGAAATATTTTTGAAAGATAAGTTATGATAGAACTAGCAAAGTGGTACTGCAAAAATAACTGAATCACAGGTGAGGTGGATTACAGGAAAGGACTTCAAGCAAGCCTAAAGCCTATTTCTTCTTCTCCAGTTAAATTGCCTCATTTCCTCCTGAGTGAAGGTAAACATAGAATGTGCTAGAGTTTAAGGACTTAGGAAGGTTATCTGAAATGCAATGTACTGATCTGTCCTTTGTTTTGTCTGTATGGTTTCTTTGTTTTTATAGAAAGGTTAAAAAAAAGTCTTTATGGGACGCCTGGGTGGCTCAGTTGGTTAAGCGGCTGCCTTCGGCTCAGGTCATGATCCCAGCATCCTGGGATCGAGTCCCACATCGGGCTCCTTGCTCGGCAGGGAGCCTGCTTCTCCCTCTGCCTCTGCCTGCCTCTCTGTCTGCCTGTGCTCGCTCTCTCTCTCTCTAACAAATAAATAAATAAAATCTTTAAAAAAAAAAAAAAAGTCTTTATATTAAAAGGACTTCCAGCATTTCTTTGTTTTTGTTGGTTTCCTAAATCAAGTGCTGTCATTCTTATGACAAAATTGCTATCAAGAAAATAAAACAGAATGACATTCTAAATAGTGACTGGCATTACAAAAGGCGATAGTACTTTAGTTTGGAGAGTAAAAGGAAAGATTCTCATAGGGAGTGTCATTGGAGCTAAAACTCCCTCCTAGGCAAGTAGGTGAATTCAAAAGTAAGGAATTAAGTAAATAATTCAGGATTTCATTTAGTAAGTTATAAGGCAACAATAACAGCACTAACATAAAAAACTATTGTCTCAACATCCCACAGGGAATTAGAAGCCTGAGTGCATATATTTTAAAAAGCATAGATATGATATGTTAAATTGTATTTAAAACAATTTTGTTAGATAGCTAACATAGCTAAAGTTGTAAATGCTTTTCTGAATGAACTGTATTACTTAAATTTATCTCCTGGTCATGAGCTAAGTTGTGTGTTGTAATGAATGAGCTTTTATATTCTGAATGCCCATATAAGTTAAGTGCCTTTAAATAATTTCTGTTTTTCTCTTTTCCTACGACTCAGATCACAAGTTTGTATTCTCTTTTCAAATCAACACGAATTTTTATATGAATGCTAAAACTTTCAAGCTTATTTGCAGGAAAAGTAAGAGATGTAATTTTTTTAAAGATTTTATTTATTTATTTGACAGACAGAGATCACAAGTAGGCAGAGAAGCAGGCAGAGAGAGGAGGAAGCAGCCTCCCCGCTGAGCAGAGAGCCCAGGCAGGGCTTGATTCCAGGACCTGAGATGATCTGAGCAGAAGGCTTTAACC
The DNA here is from genome assembly GCA_003697995.1 of Taxidea taxus jeffersonii. Lineage (NCBI taxonomy): Eukaryota > Metazoa > Chordata > Mammalia > Carnivora > Mustelidae > Taxidea > Taxidea taxus. Next base: position 48,260 of record ML109481.1, on the reverse strand, counting down.
CACTGAACCACCCAGGCACCCCAAGAGATGTGATATTAATGAGTATTTATGAAAATCAGACATTATATCCTATTGATGTTTTCAAGACTGACTTAATATTCAAATTTAGTGTCTTTCAAATTAAAAAAAAAAAAACTTAAGAAAAGGATTTACACTGCAACCTATTATGCATAAATATGTATAGAGACACAGATATAAACATAATTGAAACAAGATCCCAAGCACTTTTTGGCTTTACTATATGTGATACACCCTGATATCTATTGGTGCATTTTCTGTTTTATAATTTTTTTATGCTGAGAAAAAACTAGGTAATATATGGCATATCCATATATTTGAAAAAAAATGTGTTTTTTTCAGTTTGAAAAACTGTTTGAAACTGTTTGAAAAAACATGAATTTAATAAATGCCAAAAATGAGGACACTTTCAATTAAAATGGATTTATAAACTGCATTTACACTTTTATTATTAACTATAATTATTCACCTATAGGGTGGACGAATTGTTATTCCTTTGAAAGAAAGAGGTCTTTCTTCATAAAGCATATTATTGTCCTTCTGAGTAGAATTGCATATCAGGCCTTAATTAATGAGTGGATTATGGTTAATTCTAATACATGTTCATAGACTTACGTGAGATTCATTTTTTAAATAATAAGCAAAAATTATACAAAAATATTCTTTTCAGAGTAACAATACAAAAAAGGAAAAAAAAATCTTCTGGATCAACTTGCAGAAAGTAGAAGCAAATTCTGTGTTATTATTCTAGAATCCTCCTTGTCCACAATTAGGAGCCCCTTTTCATCTACAGTAGTCACCTTACTCAACCCATTAAATTTTAGTGACTTTTGGTCAGATCGAAATATCCAGTTAACCTCAGAGGACAAAGTTTTGCATTACTTTATATTTAACATTAAGGATATTAAGAAACATTACAGGCCCTCAAGTGAGTTAGAAAAAAATAGTTTTGAAAATGTTTGAATCAATTCAGTAATATTAAAATAAGTACCTTTTCCTTTAAAGTGCTTCATGAAACATTATATTGGCTTAAATATCATATGCTTTTATACACCATACTCATGATCCATAAACATATATTATAGCAAACATTTCTTGTGTTCTATGACTTTTTCTTTGCTGTCTTTTCCTAGCAACTAGACCTGCACTTGGGCATATACTCTGTACTCAATAATATTAATGAACGAAGTGGCTCTATAATAGCCTTATATAATCATGTTTTCATAAATTGTGACATATGTTAAATGTTATATTGACCAAGAGGAAATAGCCTTTCAGGAAAATAAAAACTTTAAGAAAGAAACAGTGCCATTTTAATGAGTTATTGATGAATTGCTCCAGGATAGCAGAAAAGCATTTATACACTGGAGTTGGTTTAAAGACAGGTGACCTTTTAAGAGATTAGTTAACCTTTCAGCAATTTTGGAGAGTTACTGTTTTGAAAGATAAAGGTCAGAGTAGAACTCAGAATGCAGTTATTGTCTTCTCTGTTTGTCTCCATGCCTTTAATTTTCAATAAATTAATTCCAACTGTAAAGTCTGTTCACAAATAAATTTATTTTTAAAATAAAAGGACAATATAGGTTACAAGTATTTTTCAGGTACTCGATATGAATAATCCAGACATGAAAACTCAAAATCTTAATTTATTTGTAAATTTCACCTTTCATCTTTGTCATGCGTAAAGTTACTAACACAAAAATGCTTTTGAAGAAAGATGCAAGATGCTTTTAGTTATTTTTTTCCCTCCTTAAGAAAAGTTCTTTCATTTTTTTGTTTCATGCCAAAAAAAACATTTTTTTTTTCAGATTTAGTCATTCTAATTCTCTTCATCAAAGCCTCTGTATTCCTAAACCTGGTGTTATATATCTCCTTAGATGTGTTAACACCAAAAGGAAAATTGGGCTGAGTGTTTAGAAAACAGCATTTCTGTGCAGGGTTTCATATACTTGAAATTTGTGCAGAGAAAATAACCTAAAAATATTTTACCATTTGTAGATTTTGGTCAGGTTGTGATAAGCAAAGGATCATTAACCTGACCTACATGCTCTCTTTCTTCTTTGTAGTTTCCTATATCCATATTTTAAAATACATATGATTTATTTTTTGACCTATTCATTTCAAAAGAAACTACCTTATAGTTTGGAAATAAAGAAAACGAGGTTTTCTACAAGATTTGATGATATTTACAAAGAGGTTAAGGCAATTTTATATTACCTGGACATATAACTTAGTTTCTGATGTTTTATTCATAGTCAACCGTGAAACAAATATAGATAATACCAGTGCTCAGACTTAAGAAAGCGTAAAAAAAAAGGCTAAAAGTCATATTGTAACAACTGTAGTCCTGTTTGAATGAACTAGCACTATATTGAGATGGCAATAAACATACTAATAGAATTTTCATGTGTTCAAAGATCTCAGTACTCTTACAATAAATTTCACTTTACATGATAATTATTGTTCACCAGTTCTCATCATTTCAACATCAATGCATTCTTAAAAATGAAAGAAACCTTGATTAACATTTGAGTTGTCCAGTCATTCAGTAAACAAGTAGAAAGTAAAATGAGAAGAAAATTGAAGTTAGGTGAAAGATGTTTTAAATAAATAAGACAGCGTTTTTTTTTCTTTAATGTGTAATTTAGCATTGACTTTATCATTGCCCTATGTGAAAGTCTCTTTGGGTGGGGAAATAACATTGAAAACATGGGCATAATCGTCATTTGTACACCATTCTGTATGAGGGTCATACTGAGGGCACCAACTAAGTGTTAAAAAAATAAGAAGTCAGAAAGTAGTTTCTGGTTTGGTAACCAGCTTCTTTCATTTCACCATTCTAATATTTCTGAATGTGTGAACTCTGTGCTTATGGGTCAGATGACTGCAGTACTTTCTAAAATTACATCACATTGTGGGCAGCTCAATGGAAGAATGCACAAAGACAAAATGGGAAGTGGTATGCAATATGTATCTTTAGTTTTCAGTTGACTATCACTGTGCATTGTACTTAATTTCAGTTTTTTGTTTCTATTTTTGAGCATTTCTAACTATTCATAGTGATTAATATATTATTTTCTTTGCGGTCTTCCAAAGATCAGAGGAAAAAACATCATTTTCCTTTGTATTACAATCAAATTTATTGTATCTGGCAATTACTTGTCTGTGCCCATAAGATCCTCTTATCAATCTTAGATACATTACATTCTTAACTTCTTTTTGCTATGTCTTAAAAATTATTGCTATCATCACCTTAGGAATTCTTTCATCACTCATCAATTATTCCAAGCCATGCTAAGAAAAAAAAGATGGTATATGAAAAGATGCTATAATACTGTCACCATCCTTCAGTGTTCTTGTTCAGTTGTCCTAGGTATTGCATCATTATTTCAAGAAGGTATAAAGAAAGTTGACAGTCTGCTGTAACCTTTTACTGAACACAATTGAGACTTCAGATTTGCATTTTCCACTTGTAATGACAAAGAGAAGAAACTTGGTAAAGTTAGATATTTTGTAGTTATTGGAAGATAGGCACAAGGGGATAAATAGTTGTCTTAGATCTATACTATCCAACATGTAGTTTTAATAGTCACATGTGACTCTTTAGCATCTGAAATATGCCCAAATTAAGATGGGCTGTAAGCATAAATTATGTACCAAATTTTGAAATCTTAGTATGAAACAAAAGGTGAAAACTATAGCATAATTTGTATTTGTTTCATGTTGAAATGATAATATTTGAAATGTATTGGCTTAACTAAAATATATTATTAAATTAATTTTACCTATTTCTTTTTACATTTTTAATGTGACTGTAAACTTTTTAAAATTATATATGTGATTCATAGGATTCTATTAGGACTGTTCTAGACTCTAACAGCGATAGTGATGCATTTTTGTCAAAGATTCTAATCCAAAATTTGAGGGAAAGAATGTGAACAGATGCTTTGTCAGAGACTGGTATATGTCTACTCCCATGTCTACTGTCCTCTATTGCTTTAGAAATAAAAATCTTTAAGTATTTTAATGAAATACATGGTCATTCAAAATAAATACTGCAGTTCCTGACAACCTTCTTATCTGGGGGTGTGACAAAGTTCTGGACAGTAGAACATGTGAATTATTAAGTGATACCCTCTGGAAATTTTATTAACCAGGTTATCACCAGTTACTATATGCTTCCAGTGACACATTCTGAATTCTTTCTTTCTTTCTTTTTTTAAGATGGCTGCATGCCCCAAGTGGAGCCCACCATGGGGTTTGAAGTCATGCTTCTGAGATCAAGACCTGAGCCAAGATCAAGAGTTGCTTACCTGATAGAGCTACACAGGTGCCCCTTTTGAATTTTTTCAAATCATTTTATAAATAATATTCTAGGCAAAAAAAAAGTAAAGGAAGAGTTTTTTAAAGCTTTATTAGAAATTTTAATAAAAAATAAGTTCACCGCTGAGTATAGCTATCATCTTTCACCATACAACACTATTATAATATATTTTTTTAAGATTTTATTTTTATTTATTTATTTGACAGACAGAAATCGGAAGTAGGCAGAGAGGCAGGCAGAGAGAGAGAGGGGAAGCAGGCTCACTGAGAGCAGAGAGCCCGACACGGGGCTCGATCCCAGGATCCTGGGATCCTGACCAAGGAGGTGAAAGACTCTGAAAACTATAAAACATTGATTAAAAAAACTGAAGATGATAAAAAGACAAATGAAAAAATTTTATGCTCATGGATTCGAAGAACTAATATTGTTAAAATGCCCATACTACCCAAAGTAATCTATAGATTCAGTGAAATCCCTATCAAAATACAAACAGCATTTGTCACAGCACTAGGACAAATCATACTAAAATTTGTATAGACTCCTAATAGCCAAAGCGATGCTAAGAAAGAGGAACAAAGCTAGAACTACCACAATTCTAGATTCCAAGATACACTGCTAAGCTATAGTGATCAAAACAGTATGATACTGGCACAAAAATAAAGGCATTCTTTTCCAGCTAAGGTTTTTTTTTTTTTTAGATTTTTTTATTTGTCAGAGAGAGAGAGATCGAGCACAGGCAGACAGAGTAGCAGGCAGAGGCAGAGGGAGAAGCAGGCTCCCTGCAGAGCAAAGAGCCCAATGTGGGACTCGATCCCAGGACGCCGGGATCATGACCGGAGCTGAAGACAGTGACTCAACCAACTGAGCCACCCAGGCATCCCCAGTTAAGGTATCTTAATCTATTATTATTTGAGACAGTATTTCTGTGTTAACCAGTCTCTTCATAACCATCTCCATCTGTCTCTCCCTGTCCCGGAAGGGGTTTGAGTGTGAAAGTTTCCATAAACCTTGGATGGAAGAGGAGACTCCTTGACATAATACAGAGCTTTTTCGTTATCCTTGAGCTGGACTCAGCTGCAAGGCTTTTGGCTTGACTGGTCTCTAAATTGCTGGTACTTTTATCTGTCAGGATGACCACTGATGACATTTTCCATTCTCTTGTTGGGTGAATGCCCAGTGCTTTCTCCCAGCCAAACTCAGATTTAATCACAAAGACTCTGCAGACTCCTCTTGAGTTTTAGGCATGGCTTCCACCTGGAGTCTGGCTTAGATGTTCATCCATAATCACCCTCCAGAGCAGGGTCATCTCCCCCCTTGCATGACAGACCTATGGGTCTCAACTCAGCTTTGAGACATATTGAAAATTGGAGGATGTTCCTGATGAACAGAACTTGTAAGAATCGTTGGAGTGTTTCTCTGGTCCTATCTCACTCTTCCATGTCATGATGCATTTTTGGTTTGTTTTAGACTCTCCCCCAACCCCCACATATTTTTTTGGGAATGCCTGCTTAGTGGTCACCTCCAAAATTCCAAAAGTGGATCCGGGCACAATCTCTGCCCTTGCTATCTAATTTATGTAACATCTCTCTAGGATTTTGTCATAGAGGATAGCAGCCAGGACAAATTTGTCTAATTATATGAACTCCCCTATTTTTTCTCTCTCTCCTTACAGGAGTAGAAATATCTGTTCTACTCTTTATTTGTATCTGGTATAGACATCCTGTATAGCATAATAATCTTCTCCTTGTCCCATTTGAATTCATCTCTTTTATTTCTTCCAGTTAAAAATAAAACAAAATAAAACAAAAAACAAAAAACAAACAAACAAAAAAATACAACAAAAAATTCCCTGAGCAGGTTTATGGTAAAATTTTGGCTAAAAAACAAAAATTATTTTTTAAGAATGTTTTAATCCCATTGTGAAAATGCCTATGATTAATTAAATAAGGTCAAGAACAACTAAGAGAAAGTTAGGTTTTTATCAGAGCATCTTCAGTACACAATAAGTTTTACTCAGTTCCAAACCTCAAGTCTCAAGTATATGGCCAAACAGCGACATAAAGCATTAATATGAGAATCTTAGACAGCATGTGACATGTCAAGGGAGTTCTATAGGAGCCTAAGAGAGCTAGTAATGACTTCTGGTCCAGAGTAGGCAGCACAAAGGTGTAGAGACTCAAAGGTGGCCTTAAATAAGTGCTCATTTAGCTAAATACAGAGTAGAACTGGAAGTTATTTGGATTTGATTATGACTGCAATTAATAACCAGTGTTCAATCTATTGAGGGTTACATTGGATACCTATTTCTCATTAGGAGCATATAAGAAAATGGTATGTAAATTATCCCATTTGGTCCTGATGGTTTTTGAGAATGGCCACCATTTACAGTGATGTGGAAGGGCTCTGATATGGAAGGGATCTGAAGAACAGACTGAATAAGGAGACACTTGAGATAGACTACATACTTAAAGAATGCCTAAACATTACATAATAAGAGCAGTGGTAGAGGACAATAATGATGTGTCTGAGATCTATATGAATGCTGTAGTTGTTAAAGTATAAAGAACATGTGTGACAGTGCCAGTCATAGGAGTGAAACTCACACACATTTCCTAGTTATATGAACTTGGGGACTTTCTTTAAGTTTTCTTACTTCAAAATGAGAATAAAAATAACTAGCTGACACATCCATTGTAATGATTAAGAAAAATTTAAAGAGAAAATGTAAACATAATATATGGAAAATTTATAAGACCTCAAATTGTTTTAAGTATTGATAATACTAACTGATTAAGTGGAAATGAAAAAGGTCATAAATTTGTGGATCTAAAATTAAGGCACTGTGAGAATGTTGAAACTATTGTGAGTCACAAAAAAGTAAACAAACTTTTGAAATGGACATGGGCAAACCAGCAGCCCAAATATCCATTCCTCTCTTTTGGGCAAAATCCCAAACCAGAAATGGGTTTGTGAGGCATTATGCCCTGGCAAGCCTTTTTATTTGCTTTCAATCCAGCCTAGAACAGGGATAGACATAGACATGACTTTCTGCTGTTTGATTGTGTGCAACTCCCCTGTGAATGTCAGAAAGTAATTTTGCCTAAGTATAATGGTTTCTTGTCAGGCCAAAGGAGTTTGGACTGTAGAAAAAGAACAAGAAAGAAGTAGCTTTTATAAAAAGTTTTACATGGATATATTGACTAATTCTAGTTAATTTTAGATCCCTTCCGAGAGAAATAGCCTTGGTTCTTCCCTTGATATATGGACATTATTATGCTCCTTTAGAAAATATTTTTCAGAAAAATGTCATAGGTTTATCTTTGGCCTCTTTCAGTTCCTATATAACCCAGCATGCCCTGTGAAATGCCATCTATAGTTTTTCTGACAAAAACAGCACCCCCTGTGCCTGGAAAATTCTTCTAAACATGAGTTCAAATGGAAGCTTTTACCTTCCTAGAGTCTTTGGTTTGGAGGTAAGTACTTGATTTAGGCTAAGGCAGTCATTCCCGCCTCCATTCACAGCTGCTTAGCCCAGGCATGGGGATCTGGCTCAAATAGTGCAAATCAGCAAGACTTCCCAAGACAGTGACCTGCACTTCTTTTCTAGAGAAATGTGAGGCTAGGAGCTTTCGGAAGTCCTGGCCCCAGTCAAGTTGAAGTATCTGGTCTGCATAAAAAAGAAGGACATCCAGAAACATAGACAACAGAGGAAATGGGGATGGGGGATGGGGAGACGAATGAGGGACAGAAAGCAAACTGAACAGATGGATAGAGTGATGAGTGGAGGGGAGGGAGAAGAACAGTTCTTTGAAATTCCTTTTCCCCTTTTTTTAAAAGAACATATTAAGTTAGTTTGATCTCACAGTTGAATAAAAAATTTTTTCACAATTACATCTCTGTTTTCTGAAATTTATATTAATATTTCCACAGTGCCCATGATGATCTTTTAAAAATTTTTTTTGGTAAAGATTTTATTTATTTATTTGAGAGAGAGAGTACACACAGAGTAGGGAGAGGAGCAGAGAGAGAGGGAAATGCAGACTCCCTGCTGAGCAGGGAGCCTGTTGCCATGGGAGGAGCTAAATTTCAAGACCCCGAGATCATGACTTGGGCAGAAGTTAGACACTTAACCAACTGAGCCACCTAGGCACCCTCCCCATGATGATTTTTAAATGACAGTTTAGGGGCGCCTGGGTGGCTCAGTGGGTTAAAGCCTCTGCCTTCAGCTCAGGTCATGATCCCAGGGTCCTGGGATCCAGCCCTGCATCAGGCTCTCTGCTCAGCGGGGAGCCTGCTTCCTTCTCTCTGCCTGCCTCTCTGTCTACTTGTGATCTCTCTCTCTCTCAAATAAATAAATAAAAATAAAATCTTAAAAAAAATGACAGTTTAGCAAACATGTTGTTTTGTGAGAGATTTATATAGTGTCTTTCTAAGTTGAATTAATAATTTTGTCACAAAGAATTACTAAGCACTGATTTCAAGTATTTTTTACCTTTATACAAGTTCAATATTTATTATGTGAATAAAGAATTAGTCACCTCAAACCACTGAGCTAGGACCTGCATTTGAAAACAAGTTGAAATAATGATATTGCTGTAATTTTTCTCTCTCATTTTATAAATCGCAACCTATCTTAGTATTTTCTGACTGTAGTTTTCTATACTTTCTGTCATGCTCTCAGTCTAATGTCTTCTAAATTTCATATTAGCAAGATAATTTAACTTGCATGTTTATACAGACTATCATCACTTTATCTCTGAGACTTTTAAATTAGTGTTCTCTTACAATGAATCATGCAGTTGAACAAATTCCTAATCTGAATATGAATCTCATTGAATTAGCAAAAGTATTGAAAAAATGAGCAAATATATTACATGTTTTAATATTTTGTCAGCTCGGTTCAATTAAATACCTGGTTATAACATTTAAAATAACAAAGTTTTAGAATGTTAAAAAGTTGTAGTGTTACTAAGAAAAAGATATCTAGTAGATTGTTTTCTGTTTTTCTCTTAAAATTATAATTTTATCACTTGGAATGTCTTTTTTCCCCCTGCTAATGAATTGGATTAATGCATCACAGTTTAACAGATTTTATTTTATTTTTTAAAAGATTTTATTTATTTGACAGATCACAAATAGGCAGAGAAGCAGGCAACAGGAGAGGGGAAGCAGGTTTCCTGTTGAGCAGAGAGCCCCAAGTGGGGCTTGATCCCTGGACCCTGGGATCATAACCTGAACCAAAGGCAGAGGCTTTAACTCACTGAGCCACCCAGGTGCCCCCATTTAACAGATTTTAAGAACAATCTAAAAAAAAAAGTTACAACCTGCTTATAATTTTCATATATTAAAAGAATGTCATTAGTGGTCATTCCTAGAATGTCATATTGAGGAAATGAAAATATGTTTATTTAACTGAATGTGGTATTATTTTTACTACGGTTGAATTAATTCTTGCAAATGAAATACAGATTGATAACTCAGTCTTATTTGATTAAAAGATTACTTTCTTGCTTTTTTTCTTGCTTTAGCCATTCTTTTGACCCCCACCTCCTTTCCTCACGTTCTGCCTCCCTTTCTCCCTCCCTTTGTCTAGTCCTTCTTTCTCTCAAAAACAGTATTGAGTGTTCACTCTGGTAGAAAAAAGGAATGAGTAAATAAGAAAATGCAAACAGGGCAACTTCTCTTACAGGGGAGGAACTTGGTCCTAAGGTTGCATAAATTCACATTTGAATGTTCTAGATTGAGTGTTCTGGGAGTCAGAAAAGGCAGTCTCGGGGAAGGAAAATTTAAACTGATGGGTGAATCATGTAGGTTGAAGAAAATTTGATGAATGTGATGGAAAAATATTTCCAGATAGAAGACAGTTTTCTCAAAAGGTAAAGAGGTAAGTTAGGACATAATGAACATGATACCTTAATGGCACTGAAAATAATTCAGTAAGATACTTAGCATGTAAACTGGCTCTTGATCATGAAAAACGTGCAAATCATGTTAAGAAGTTTTGACTTAAATCAGAAGAATTTAAGGATTTAAACAACAAATGAGTATGATCAGACTTGGAGTTTTGGTGACTGGGTGAAGGATGGACTGATTGGTAGGTTTGAGATAACTACAGGGTCCAAGGAGACCAGTTTAAGCTTGTTGCTCTAATACAGGTGAGAACATGGCTAGATAGGATAGCAACAACAGATACTGAGAAAATTAAATTGTTGAACGTAACTTTGGAAGTAAACTTGAGATAAGTTAATACTTATTTTTGGAGTTAAGAGCATGGAGACAATAATTTCAAGTTTGCTACCTTAGGTAACAGTAAGTAAAATGGTCTATAAATAAAACGTATATGGGGACATGACAGTACACATTTGATAACATTTAGGCAACAGATAAACATTGTTTAGAGCATATAGATAGTTGAATATCCTATATATGTCTTTATAGGCAGTGTACAAAGGCCAAGGCCAAGACAATATAGGAGTATCAGTAAAATCCTCACTAAAGGTTTCATCACATATTTTATTTCTCTCTCTATATGGCAAGTTTATGTTGGCTTGATTCCCAAGTTAAAATTGAGGTTCAGTGCCGATTGCTAATCTGTGCCAGGTAAACAAGTAGAATACAAAACCACATTGGGACATGAATGGGGAAACAGGAAACAGAGCTAAGAATTCAAATAAAATCGTATCATTGAACAAGTGACACACCCATTTCAGTTCTTGTCTAGTGCACAATAAACCAATGGATGGCACTGAAAAGGATGTGGTCACAGATCATAAGAGTTGGAGGAGGCCACATGAGGAAGTCATCATTCCTTTTTATCCACTGTTAGAATCCTGACAGATGGCTAGCCTGTGCATTTTTTTTTTTCTTTAGAAAGCAAGACCACTACATCCAGGACTTCCTTTTAATTGAAAAGTGGAAACTCCATCTAAAAATAGAATCTAATATCTATTTTCTGGCTTAGGTAAAGTACTTTGAGTTTATGAGAGATATCCTATTTTAGTAACCTCATTTTATGTGAAGTTTAGTTTCATGTGAAGAAACTAATGATCAGAGAGCTTAAGTATCTTGCCCAAGGACACAAAGTTATAAAATGGGAGAAAAGACTCCAAACATAGTTTTTTTTTTTTAAATTAACATCCAGTATTATTTTCTATAATAATTCTGCTGTCTTGGTAATTACTTTTTGTGAGTCATATGAAAATTAGAGTGCTAAATTACTAATTTTTATAAATGAAAATCATTAGATAAAAAAATCAGTGACTAATAAGTTCTTTCGTTCTCTAATAAAGACCTACATTTTCTTTTACAGTACTGTACTATATTTATTGAAAACAATCCACATATAAGTGGACCTATAGCTCAAACCTGTGTTGTACAGTGGTCAGTTGTATGCACAATATACATAAATATAAGGTCATCCTGATAATAAGACAATCCCTTGTGTCAAATGTTCCATTTTTTTCATTTTATTTTATCATTTCTTTTCTGTGTTCCAACATTCATTCTTTATGCACCACACCCAGTGCTCCATGCAATATGTGCCCTCCATAATACCCACCACCAGGCTCACCCAACTATCCACCTCCTACCCCTCCAAAACCCACAGTTTGTTTCTCAGAGTCCACAGTCTCTCATGGTTTGTCTCCCCTTCTGATTTCCCCCAACTCACTTCTCCTCTCCATCTCCCAATGTCCTCCATGTTATTCCTTATGTTCCACTAGTAAGTGAAACCATATGATAATTGACTCTCTCTGCGTGACTTATCTCACTCAGCATAATCTCTTCCAGTCCCGTCCATGTTGATACAAAAGTTGGGTGTTCATCCTTTCTGATGGAGGCATAATACTCCATTGTATATATGGACCATATCTTCTTTATCCATCTGTCTGTTGAAGATTCTTTATCCATCTGTCTGTTGAAGAGCATCTTGGTTCTTTCCACAGTTTGGCAACTGTGGCCATTGTTGCTATGAACATTGAGGTACAGATGACCTTTCTTTTCACTACATCAGTATCTTTGGGGTAAATACCCATTTGTGCAATTGCAGGGTCATAGGGAAACTATTTTTAATTCCTTAAGGAATCTCCACATTGTTTTCCAAAGTGGCTGCACCAACTTGCATTCTCACCAACAGTGTAAGAGGGTTCCCCTTCCTCCAAATCCTCTCCAACACATGTTGTTTACTGTCTTGTTAATTTTGGCCATTCTAACTGGTGTAAGATGGTATCTTAGTGTGGTTTTGATATGAAACTCCCTGAGGCCTAATGATGATGTTTTCATGTGTCTGCTAGCCATTTGTATATCTTCTTTGGAGAAGTATCTGTTCATGTCTTCTACCCATTTTTTTTTTAAGATTTTATTTATTTATTTGACAGACAGAGATCACAAGTGGGCAGAGAGGCAGGCGGAGAGGGAGGGGGGGAAGCAGGCTCCCTGCAGAGCAGAAAACCCGATGTGGGGCTTAATCCCAGGACCCTAAGATCATGACCTGAGCCAAAGGCAGAGGCTTAACCACTGAGCTACCCAGGCACCCCTCTTCTACCCATTTTTTGACGTGATTATCTGTTCTGTGTGTGTTGAGTTTGAGGAGTTCTTTATAGATCTTGGATATCAGCCCTTTGTTTGTAGTGTCATTTGTGAATATCTTCTCCCATTCCTTGGGTTATCTCTTTGTTTTGTTGACTGTTTGCTGGGTAGAAGCTTTTGATCTTGATGAAGTCCCAAAGGTTCATTTTCGCTTTTGTTTCCTTGGTCTTTGGAGACATATCTTGAAAGAAGTTGCTGTGGCCAGTGTTGAAGAGGTTACTGCCTGTGTTCTCCTCTAGGATTTTGATAGATTCCTTCCTCACGTTGAGGTCTTTTATCCATTTCAAGTTTATCTTTGTGTATGGTGTAAGAGAATGGTCGAGTTTCATTGTTCTACACATAGCTGTCCAATTTTCCCAGCTTTCAACCATTTGTTGAAGAGACTCTTTTTTCCACTGTATATTTTTTCCTGCTTTGTCGAAGATTATTTGACCATAGAGTTAAGGGTCCATATCTGGGCTGTCTACTCAGCTCCACTGAAGACCCACATTTTTAAAATGTATTTTTTTAAGCAAACTCTTCCCTCAATGTGAGCTTCAATATACAACCCTGAGATCAAAAGTTACATGCTAGACCCACATTTTTTTTCTCTTAATGGCTTAAGAGTACTAAATTTCTAGAGATGTTTTCATGAGATAATAGTAAGTTAAACTTTCATTTTTTCATTACAGAGATGTAAGTGTCTAATCAGGACCATATACTTACTCTACACTACAGTAAATAAATTGACATAGTGTTTTGGGTAGCTTGGATTCCTTTTCAAATTATATATTTTTTGAGTAATAAATATTTGCATATTGTTTTAAAATCTACTCATCTCTTAGTCTCTTCATAACTCTAAAACATACTATAAAGTAGCTGTGATCATTAATTTTATGTGTCAGCTTAACTGGCTAAAGGATGCCCTGATAGCTGGTAAAACATTATTTCTGGGTATGATTGTGAGAGATTAGCATTTGAATGACTAGATTAAGTAAACAGTAGCACCCTTACCAATGCAGGTTGATATCATCCAATCTGTTTAGAGTCTGAATAGAATAAAAAGACAGAAGAAAGGCAAATTTACTCTCTGGTTGAGTTGGGACATCTGTCTTCTCTTTCCCCCAGACATCGGACATTGGCACTCCTGACTGTCAGGGTTTTTGACCCAAACTGAATTTCCCACTGGTTTTCCTGGTTCTCTAGCTTGCCCATAGTTGATCATGGAAGTTTTCAGCTTCCATTAAAGCATGAGTCAATTCCTATAATAAACAAACAGACATGAATTTTATCTATCTGTCTGAATATCCATTGGTCTTCTATTGATTCTGTTTCTCTGGAGAATGTTAGCTAACATATCAACTCTTACAATTATGCTCTTTAGTGCTTTGAAACTTTTCATTGTTCCTAGAATTATTTACTGATATTTGATAATACTTGATTGGGTTGTTAATCTCTTGTGATTAGATTTTGTTGATTAGATATATGTTTTGGATTTAAACCTTAAAATCTTTCAACTGGATTAAAGATCCATTAGCAACACTTTAAAACAAAAGTCCAAAAGCTATATAGAAGATTTTTATATTGGGGTGTCTGGGTGGCTTAGTCGGTTAAGCGACTGCCTTCAGCTTCTGTCCTGGGATCTAGGCCCACATTGGGCTCCCTGCTCAGCAGAGAGCCTGCTTCTCCCTCTCCCTCTGTCTGCTTCTCTGCCTACTTGTGCATTCTCTATCTCTCTGTCAAATAAAGAAATAAAATCTTAAAAAAACATTTATATCCCACTTGTTGAAACTAAAAACAACCTTTACTGTTATATATGTTAAAATAGAGCTCAGAAAATTAAATTTCTCTTCCTTTCTTTAACTGTGTAATATTTTATATATTAGTAGTTTTCAGTTAAATATTGCAAAACAAAAATGTTTCAAAAATTATTTCAAATTATTTTTCATGTAAGATGTTTAACCATTTTGTACAGTTTCTACTATAGGAATCAACAATTTTTTAGTTAATGAAATTTATATAGAAATTACATGAAATTGCTAAGACATTTTATAAATACATACTATCTTGACATTTTCATTTGTTTGAATATTCCAAATTGATATTATGCAAGATTATATGAAATTTCCAGTTCATCAGAAGTTAAATTCATTACCTTTTTAACATTCCATCTTGTACTCACTGAAATTTATTCTAAATCACATCATTAGATCAAACACACTCCCTGAAATCTGGATAAGAAAAAGATTAAGCAAGTAACACTGAAAAGCCTAATTAGTGTATTTCACCTTCATCATCAAACATAAGTAGAGAAATGATCAAAACCTTTTAATGGTCAGAAGTGGGCAAGTTTGTGGGCATTATCTTTCATCTGAAATAACTCTTTCCTGCATTAGAAGGTTAGTTTTTTGGCCTTGTTTGGAAGAGGTTCAAAATTTAAGATTTAAAAGGAAATTATGGAAAGATTTTTTTAAACCTTACTTCATGCATATATTTTTCATGATTAGAAGTTTATGAAGTGGGTGAAATTAATGATCCAAAATTATTAAAAATAAATAATTTGAATTTAATTGAAATTTAATCATGGTTGTATCTATAGTTATTATTTTATTTTTTTAAGTTAACACTTTCTAAAAATTTTTTGAAACAGAATAATTTAAGTTATATTTTCATATGGAAAGGTTGGACTGTTGACATATATTTGAATCCTGAAAAAACTCAAGTTAAAATGAAGAAAATTATGAACAAATCAAATGTAGGGATTTTTGAGGTATATAGATAATTTTGTAGCAAAGAATTTTTCATAATACTAATTACTAACATTATTGTTTATTGGTTAAAGGAAAGTTCAAGCATTTCCTCTCTATAAATTAACTCATATAATTATCTTGTATTAGTATTTCCTATATTTACAAGTGAAAAAATTGAAGCAAAACAGTTATGGGATTGGCCCAAGATAATTGTAAAAGCCAATATTTAAATATGTGCTGTTTGTGCTTGTATGAGTACTTTTAATTGCTTTATAAAATATATAAAATATACAAGAAGGTATTAAGAGTTTACAGCTGAATGAATTGAACCAATACAACCATCTATGAAGAAATAAGACACTATCAATACCCCAGAATCTCTGATCTCAAGCTCCTTTAGAATTATTAGCTCTTTCCTCTCACTGGTACATATTATTAAATCTTCTAATAAACTTTATTAGTTTTTGCCTGCTTTTGGATTTATATAAGAAGGATTATGTAGCATGTAGTCTTTTAGTCTTTAGTCTTTTGTGTTTAATTTTTTTTGTTCAACATTGTGTTTGTGAGATTTATGCATTTATGCTGAAGTAGTTTATTCTCACTGTTCTAGAGTATTACATTGTGTGACTATGTCAAAATATATTTGATTATTCTACTTTTGATGCCATTTGAATTCACAAGAGCAGTTATGAATATCTTAGTACATGTTTTGGTTTTATTTGTTTGGTGAACCTAAGTATGTCATACTTTTGGGGTTATACCCAGGAGTTAAATTTGTTGCATTATATAGGTTAGGCATATTTCACCTGAGTAGATATCTCAAAAACATTTCTTAAAGAATTGTACCAATTTACACTCTCACCAAGAGTTTATATGGGCTATATGGGTTTCAATTGATTTTTATGTCACCATTGTTTCATATTTTTCATCTTTTTTGTTTTAACCATTGTGGTATGGTGAGTTCTATGAAATGTGTTTTTTATTTGCATTCCCCAATGACTGATGAAATCAAGTGCCTTATGCTTATTGGCCATATAGTTATCCTCTATTATTGTCTTTTTATAGGTTTTCTCAATTTTGACCATTTATTTCTTTCAGGTTTGTGTCTTTTCCTAGAGTGTTTTTTTTTTTTTGCAATAAATATATGAATAGTAAATTGTGAGACTGATTTTTTTTTAAAGATTTTATTTATTCGAGAGAGAGAAAGAGAGTGCACAGGAGCAGGGGAGAGGCTGAGGGAGAAGTAGAAGCAAACTCACTGCTTAGCAGGGAGCCTGATACAGAGCTCTCCTACAGGACATTGAGATCAAGACCTGAGCCAAAGGCAAATGCTTAACCTACTGAGCCACTCGGGCACCATAAAACTGATTTTAAGATCTAATTTCCTTTATTATTCTACAGGTAACTATCATAGGTAAATGTTCTTTAGCATCCTAAATATAGAGGCATAAAACAGTAATATTACTGTGCTTATTATGGGTCAGGAATCCAGGGAGGGCACAGCAGAGATAGCTTTCCTCTGCTCCAAAATGTCCAGATCCTCACCAGAGAAGATTTGAGCAGCTGAGGCCTGGAATCATTAGGGAACCTCTTCGCTTAAGTGTCTGACACTTCAGCTACCATGACTCTAAGGCAAGGTTCAGTTTGAACTGTTGAATGATGCACCTTATGGCCTCTCCGGGAAGCTTGTGCTTTTCACGGTGTCCAGCGGAGTTCTGAGAGAGATTTCTGGGAGGGAATTTCCCTAAAACAAGTATCTGAAAAGAGACAGAAGTCACGTGACTTCTTCTGACCACACTGCAGAAGGTAAATTGCATCACTTCTTTCACTTTCTATGATTGAAACAAATCCCAAGGCCATTCCAGATTCAAGAAGAAGGGAATTCAATTCCTCCTCTTGGAGGTGTATGTATCCATACCCTTATAGTATGGTTACACTATAGAAAAGTGTCTGGAATATAAGACCTGTTGCAGTCACCTTTGTAAAATATAATCTTTCATAGCATGGATTTTTAAAAATGTGTTCTGTTTGGGATGTGTCATTCTTTCTAAATAAGATGATTCATGGGTTTTTGTTGTTGCTGTTCTTTGGTTTTGTGTTTATCAATTCTGAGTCATTCTCAGTTATTATATTATCTTTCATTATAGCCTGCCCCTCATTTTCTCATTTTCCTTCTTTTTGAAATCCAATTAGGCAAATTTAAGGCCATTTTATCATCTGCTATTTTTATCAGCTCTTATTTCTGCTTCTTGTAAAAGAAATCTAAGTTATTTCTTCAGCTGTGCATCCAGTATCACTTCTTCTCTTGTCTCCCATACTACTTGACTATTTAACTTAGCTGTAGATTCTTATTGTAAAAGATTACATTTGTTAAGTCTAGAAAATGAATGTGACTCATCATCAAATTTACTTGGACTTGTTTCATAATATCTTATTCTTAAATCACAGCTGTGACTCCACCTTCCATTTCTTTTAAACCTTTACATATACCTATTTGTATTTTATATCTGACTACTTAATACCTTAATTTTTGAGCAGATTACTTGTGCTATGGTGTTGCTTTTATTCAGTCTCACTCATAGCTCCTTCCTTGTGTCTTTGATGATTTAGGATCATGAGCCTTTTTAAGGCAGGATGTTATCTGCAGAAAGCCTGTGGAGCCTGCTTTAATGTTGTCTCTTCAGAGAAAAGTTGCTGTTTTAGGTGAGTTGAGATGCCACTATCTCATGTCATTTTAGGCTACTTTCTTAGTTTCTTAGTTTGGGAATTCCCGTAATACACTCAGACTTTAAATTCAAACTCCAACACTCCATGTAGTTAGGTCCATATTTTCAAGTTTTCATGGGCTATGGATACCCCAGTCAGTACCATTAGAAACTCCTGTTTCTAATCATACCTCTTTCTAAGTGGGCATATTTTTCCTAGTTCCCTTGTGATTAACAGTTTCTACTGGTCTCAGATTTAACTCAACAAATTTTGTAGGCCAAAGGTACTATTTCCAATTCTCCAAAAAATAGTTAAATGGCAAGCCTCTTGGTTCTGATATATATATATATATATGTATATATATATATATTTGGGGAGTATATATATATACTCCCCAAATAGCTATAGTTTAGCCATATTTGGCCACCTCAGTTTGCCACTGTCCTCCATGTCAGGGTCAAAGGTGGTTTTTTGTTTGTCTTTTGTTTTTTAACTTAGGAGTTCAATTACTCTTTTTAAAAATGTCATATTAAATCCAGACTAGTTGATATTATGAATCAAGTTAATTTTATTATTATTATTTTATTTTATTTAAACATTTTCCTTTTTTAATTTAAATTTTACTTGGTTTACACGGTTAATTTTTTAAAAAACGATTTTATTTATTAAACAGACAGAGATCACAAGTAGGCAGAGAGGCAGGCAGTGACAGAGAGAGGGGAAAGCAGGCTCCCCGCCCAGCAGAGAGCCCAATGCGGGGCTTGATCCCAGGACCCCAGGATCACGACCCCAGCCGAAGGCAGAGACCCCAACCCACTGAGTCACCCAGGCGCCCCAACATGGTTAATTTTTAAGATGTCAAATCCACTTAGTATCAAGAATAGAAATCCTTTTGAGGTCTATTTTTCCAAACACTTTATAAATGAACAATCTATCTGCATTATTTATATAGAATCAAGGCCTTGTGATTTTATGAATGTTATTCAGACTTCAGTATCACAAGGTTTTCTTTGAAAAGTAATTTTGTATATGACTTCTAATCATTAATTTAAGCATTTTGAGATACAAAGTCTTAAAAATATGAACATGTTTTGAATTTTTCTGAGGACTATTTGAAAATCTTCCAATATGAGTCATTATGTAGTTAAGTATAGGTTATTTATTAAGAAAGTTGAAATTTAATTACAATAATCTTCATAGCTCTTACATGACTAGCGTAGGTGATACTGCTTTGTCACTGTGTATGCTGGACCTACCCCGCTAGCCTTTAGCAGGACCTTTACGTTATTTCTAGTGATGATAGCTTGTATTGCAGTACCCTAGCATTGACCTTTTCATCAAAGATTCATAAATATTGACTTGTAAGCAGCCTGAAGATCTGGGTTTCTGGAAACCAGAGAGGGCATTTTTGATGGTGCAGACTTGGCTTCAGGAAATCTTTCATTCTCCCTCTTTAACAAACCCATTGACCTTTAGAACCTGGGGCAGTACTAATCTTTTTGGTTTGGCATTTCTTAGCAGGAATTCACTAGAATTTCTTCTTTCTGGAAAATTTTGTGGGTAAAATTAGCAGAAGTGCCGAACTTGTATTTTGTATATGTATGCAGAAGCCATAAAGGTATAAATACCTAAAATAAATCTACCAGTTTGCTTCTCACAAGTGTGAGGGTATGTCTTATTAAGTTACCTTTCTCTGTGTGCTGCTAATTAGAATCAGGTAACCACAGAATTAAGAGACATGAGTGAAAATTATGGACTCTACTCTTCAATGGAAGGATAATATTTAATAACTCAGACTTTTCAAGAAAATAGTAAACATGCAAGTGAGAGAATAACACCCCTGATATTCATTATATTATACATATTTTGTAATACCAGTTGTTCTTTGTGAAAGGGGTCTTGCATTTAGCCAGGGATATACCTGAAAACAGTTATATTCTAAAGTTAGGGCATGGATCCATTATTGTGAAACTAAATACCATAATACTTTGCAGCTTAAAACCAGAAGCATGTATAATTTCACATAGAAATGATTTGCCCCCTCTCAATCACTCTCATACTTCATAGGTAAACACCACCCTGACTTTTAAGCTTACCTTTTTAATTTTGTTAGTATTACTTAAGTGGAATCACACAGTGTGTACTTTTATGTGGGCCTCTCAATATCTAAATTATTTGTTCCCAGATTTTGCCATATTTTGTATGTAACTCTTGTTCATTCATTATACATCTAGATACTAATAAGTGTGGGAATATACTATAATTGCTTTGTCAATTTTAGTGTTGGTGGACATTTGGGTTATTTCCCACTTGATACTATAAAATAAAGATACAGATAACAAAATACAGATAATAAAATCTTTTTTAAAAATACAGATAAAAATATTATTATAAATATTATCACTGAAATGTATGTAGATATATTTATAGAAATGTAACTATGACTCCATAAAAATATAACTATATGGAAATATAACTAGAAATATAACAAGAACTTTACCCTAATAGTTTATGTAACATAAATCCCTTAGAGGTTATATAGAAGCTTCTGAAGACTTTCTAAATTTTTATTTGTCAAATTGAAAATATTCATGTAACCTACCATACTACTTTCCAGTTGTCAGTCTAATACTTGCCTTAGGAAGGCATGGATAGAAATCTCTACTGGAAGTACAATGAAGTATGTTACAATGAGAAAAAATGTAGTATTAACCCAAAATTATATTTGGCAGACACCACAGTCAAATCCACAAATAAAACTCTCTGGATTATCAAAGGTAACAATTGGTGTATATTCTATTGCCTCGGTCATATACAAGGATTTTGCAGTTAATTTGAGGTTGTACATACTGATTTCAAAAGGGGAGAATCAGGGCTTAGTTATTTTCTTTTTGAGAGTTTGGCTTTCTTATGTATTCTATTATAGGGGAGGGGGGAATCTCTCTTTTAAGTGATGTTATAATTTATGCTCATTTCCATTGCAGATTCAAAAGTAATATTTTTCACGACTAAGGTCAGGAAAAACCTCTAAGCTCTGTGATGTATTTTAGTATAATAGTTTATCTGGTGAATATTCTTAATGTTTATAAAGGGTAATTTGCCTGTCAATCCAGCACTACACTGGCATACAAATTAGAGCCTGTAAAGGAAATATTTAAGCATAGAAACAGCAGGAAAATTGAAGAAGAGTAGGCAGCTTCCAGAAATGGTGCCATTGTATTTTTTCATTAAACGGAAACATTTATTCAGAGTTAAAAGATGGTATAATACATAATATTCCACTTTCTTGCAATATTTACTAAAATATTTATAGCCCATGGATACTGATTTCAACTATATGGTTCATAATGATATCTATATGATTACATTTAAAACATCAATCTTTTACTTCATGATCATAACTGAATTTTATAACTATTAATGATTCATCTTGCCCTCAATTTGGCCAGGTTACTAGCTTCAAAATATAAACACCAATACAACTGTATCCATTCAGCAATCCCCCTCCCATTCTATAACAAAGTGCTACTGTTTCATATACTGATATTATAAATTTATCCCAACTTTTTCTTTTTTTTTATAAAGACTTTATTTATTTATTTGACAGACAGAGATCACAAGTAGGCAGAGAGGCAGGCAGAGAGAGAGAGGGGTAAGCAGGCTCCCTGCTGAGCAAAGAGTCCGATTTAAGGCTCGATCCCAGGACCTGGGATCATGACCTGAGCCAAAGGCAGAGGCCTTAACCCACTGAGCCACCCAGGCACCCCAAATCTGTCCCAACTTTATTCTGCAACCAATCTAAGTGTGATCTAGCTATCACACTAGTAGAAAATCAGGATAATTAGTAGATCATTGGTTTCAGGTCCCATCTAATAGTCAAAAGCACCGTGTTTTCACTTAGTCATAATTACATATAACACTAAAAACATCTGGAAAAGCTGAGTAAAATTTGATTAATTAAAAGAAAAATTCTAATTTGAATAAGTTTGCTTATTTCTCTTCTTGTTTTTAAAAATTCAAACAAAGTACTATGTTTCAAACTCAAACATACATATATTTTTAGGGAAAAGATTTCACTCCTGATATTTTATGCCATTAACACCTGGCAGTGAATTTATCTACATATATTATCCGTATGAAGTGATGAAAAAATCCAATTGCCAAATATCAAAGTAGCGTTTTTTTTTTAATCTGCTCAGACTACAATGTGTTTATAGTATATGCAATCATTCCTTTGCAATATACAGTCCAAATCACTGAAGACAAATTTTCTTCACTATCTAGTCTGTATAAATTCCTCATTTGATTTGTTAGTTTTGGCAACATCTGTGTTTTCACAGGTCAACACATAAAAAATGAACTGCAACCTTAATGCCTCTAAAGGGACCTCCTTTCCCCTTTGTATTATCACTAGCGTTTTTGGAAGGTTGAGCAGACATTCATCTAGGTGCAGTACTGAGTATTTCAGGAATGTACTTGCAGCGGAAACAATTGTATAGTACCATGGAGAGATGTGACAATAGAGATAATCAGTCTCTCAAGGCTATAATGTGTTCTTTGTATGCACAGTTACAAGTCAGGGTGCCAGAGAAGAACACTAGGGCTAACACACAGGGCACCTGCCATTACAAGCACATAAAAGGATGTGGAAATGTTTCAACATGATCTAGTAAATGGATGGTGCAGCTATTTCATCAAGTTTAAATCTAATTGCTTTAGCCCTTGTCACACTAATGGCAACACGGTTCCTGTTACTGCTGATTCAGAAACAATGCTGTTGTGTTCATTATGGCAGTCCTTCAATCTGAAATGAAACACTCTGTATACATTTATAAGATGGCTATGCAAAGTGTAGCTAGTTAGAAAACACATGGGAATCTTTCTCTGTTTTAAAGCATATTTGAAGCACTAATAAGCCTTAAAACTCAATGAGATACATGTAGAACATATTGAGTCAGAAAGGTAGCAAACATGTCAAAGGAAATAACAGTCAACACGCAGCATTCTTTTTGGAAAATATTCATGACTTCTTTTTTTTTTTTTTTTTTCTTTCAACTAGTGGATACAACTTCCTCTCTGTGATCCATTTTATCTTTTGGTGAAAGGAATTTGACAAACGTATTGACTTAAGGAAACTAGTAAATGAACTTCTGATTTAACAGTAGTCAATTTTCTATCTAAGTGGACATAGAATTGCAGTTCTTACTCTACTCTTTTCATTCAATCAGTTATTACTTGCATTTGCATACACTTACTGAGTACATATTCTGTGCTAAGTAATATGATAAGCACTCTGTTTATAGCCAAGGCCTATACACCAACCATTGTTCCTGCTTTCATAGGGGTGGCAATTAGGAATTATTGCCAACTACTTTTTGCAAAACATGGTGCAGAGATTGGCAGGAAGACATCCTTTCTTTTGCAGATGTATATAGAAATTCAGGGAATCATTTCTTTTTGCTATGACAATAAGAGAGTTAATAAATTACTGGTGACCAGAAGTATCTAAACAAAAAATGAATTTCTTGTCTATTGTCACTGCTGGGAAAACCGCCACCTGGAATGGGAGTGGAGTGGGAAGATATATGCTTCACATTCACATAGGATCATCAAATCCCTTTCCCCTGAATGTCCATGGAGATAATTTTAGAAATTTGTTCAGGTATACTTGAATTTATATTATTATTATTTATTGGCCATTAATAAGATTTTGAGTTGGCACCAGTATATAATCATTGCATCCTTCATTCTAAATAATTGACTCACATAGGGCTCTTGGAACACAATTCTATTTGCAAGTTGAATATTATCTGCTTTTTCACTCATGGTGAAGAGCTTATCTTAAAACAAATCATACAATTACATGGAAAGGGATCCAACTCTTCTATAGAAAGAAGAGATTTGCCACCCTATTCCCTATCTTATATGTAATACTTTCATTAATAATAAAGCAGATAGTTTTTGTAAAAAAACTAATAAAATGGGTATAGGGAACCATGTTGTAATGTAGTAAGTTAAACATTAATGCAGGAGTTCTGAATAGAAGTAATATCGATATCGATATTCATATAAACATGTGTTTTCATATAGAATTATCAGTAGTCATAAAGATGGGATTTTCTGTTGTAAAACATTCTTGTTCTATTTGCACTCTCAATAAGGCGTGACATGAAATAGTGTGTAAGTCTTCTCTTTATTTCATTGTCTGTCACTTGATTTCTGTATAACCAAGAAATAGTTTTAGAGTTTTATTTCATAAAATACTGTCTTTCAATCATTTATTTAAAATATATTTTAGTCTCTTGTTTGTGAAATGCATAGCACTAAAAACCTTGGGGATAGTATTAAGGGGGTCCAATCAGAATTAAATCATAATTTTAAGGGATTTACAATATAGTTAATGAGAAAAGGCAAAAAGTGAGAACTTCCTCTCACCAAATTCTAATTTCAAATCATCTTCTCATGTGATATCTCCTGATTTTTGATCTTGAAACATTGGTGTCTAGATTTGAAGCCTTCTCAGTTAACAAAAATTATTTAGAAAGAAATTACTGTTATGGTTCTCAAGTCAAGAGTGTGAAAATGTTATATCCCCTAATAGTCAAAAGGTTATGATTTTGAGAAACTGACTAACCAGAGCTTATCTCTTTGGGACTCCCTTGCATCTCTGGTATGGAAATTCTGCTCCTATATCCCAA
>ML109481.1:0-22799 GCA_003697995.1 Taxidea taxus jeffersonii | reverse complement strand
TGAACTCTGGCCTTACCCCATCCTCTCCAATTTGTCTCCTCCACCTCCCTGATTTTATAACCTGATGCTGCTCTTTCAGGTAATTATGTTTGCCTGGCCTTTGGTTATTTCCTCAAATTTGATTAAAATGACCTTTGAACAATGACCTGAAAGAGTTCTATTTCTGTCCAAACTTTTGTTCAACTTCCACATATTGTTTACTTTCAGGTGGATCTTGCTTGGTTTCAGAACACATTGTGACTGATAAATCTGGAAACAGCTTATGAAACCACATGGAAGGTCTAGGTAATATGATATTGGAGTTTAGAAGAAGTAAATCTCCCTTCTAGTTGATAGCTTCATGGAGGAGTTGACATTGGGTTGCATCCTGAGAGATAGATAGGGTTTGAATCTGTATAATTAGAGAAGATTTCTTCATAGATGAAAGCAAATATATCTGTATATATAAAAACATATAGATACATAAGCTCTCACTGCAAACAAGATTAAGTAGTGCTTTAAATGGCAGCTTTGTGGAGCAGTGAGAAGACATGCCTGATAATAAATGGATATGAACTGCATAGATTTGTTTCACACACTTGAGCATACAAATAGAACATAGAATATCTATGTATTTATTTATTTATTTAATACAAGAAACAGTTGAATGTCTATCCATTAATTTTATTTGCAAAGAATACAGTATGCTTCCTTCTGAGGCTCCTTTCTTCTTATTAGCCCAGACTCATCTGGCTCAAATACAGAGAGGGCAGGGAAATCTAATCCAATGTTTTTCAAACCTCGGCATACATAACGTTAATTTGGATTTTTAGTTAACAATTCCCATGTTCTTCATCCAGAGTTCTGATGCTGGTGACAGGTCCGAGGCAAAAGATTTGTAGATCACACAGTATTGGATATGCTGGACTCTTTGGTCTCCCCTGACTGTTAAAGGTTAGTCCTGCCTGTCCCAGAAAATTTTCCACTCCACATTGACACATCTGCTTTCCCAGATTCAAGCATTGTAAACAGTGGGAGTTTTCTCTTGGAGTCTAAAAGCATTCTTAGCATTTTTCTACATGTTCAATCTGCTCATAACAGTTCCACATTGCTGGGATGGGAGGGACATCCAATTATGTCCTTTTATAGAATTTGACCCTCCTGTGTACCTTGAGATACTTACCTGATTTGCTGCTGCCTCAAATCCAAAAACTTCTCATCTCCCAGTGAATGCTTTTCTCATGGACCTGTCTTGGTTGTGCGAATGTGTTTTTTTAACCAGTGACCTGTTCTGCATTTGAAAGTAGTATAACGGTTGTTTAAATGACAATTAAATGCTTAAACTACTGCTAACAACCATAACTACAACCACAAAGTTTATCTTGCAAACTTCTTTTGGGACAAGAAATGCATATCATGTTATCTTGACCTAATTAATAAGTCCACTTGGTTGCAGGACCAAGAATCAACTCTAGACTTTGTTTTTAACCTGTATGACATATTGTATGTATGTGTGTGTATGTATGTGTGTATGTGCGTTAGTAATTCCTTTCTCATTAGGCTCATTTTATTCTGGGAAGGAGACAAGAACAATCAAATAAATAAAGGATTCTTCCTTTCTTTCTCATCTCAACATTTGTTTCTCATGGACAGAATTCTGTGATAAATAGTAGATGTAATGATTTAGCAAAACTATAAATATTGAAACATAATTCCTGGATTTAAAGTTTTTACTTTGTGACACCTGGGTGGCTCAGTTGGTTAAGCATCTGACTTTGGCTCAGGCTCAGGTTACCTTTCCCTCTCCCTCTGCCCCTCCTCCTGCTCATGCTCTCTCACTCTCTTTAATAAATAAATAAACACACAAGAAAATAAATAAATAGAAGTTTTTATTTTGTTTCTGATTTTTACCAATCTCTTTATTACTTGGAATTATGACAGAGCAAGGATGATAGGACAGGCCCTACAAATTCTTTGTAGCATTTGTTAGGAGGAAGCTGGGGTCCATAGAGCACAAAAGAGGGTTTTCCTAAAACTGCTATGGGGATCTGTGTTCTTATATTGCATAAAATGTTATTTTACAACCATAATACTTGTCCCATTATGAGATGAAAAAACAATTTTATTTCTAAATTATTGTGGCTGCTTTATTGTAGTTTAGCTTTATAGTTTGTAGTTCAACTGAAAATTTTTATATGAAATATCCAAAATATTTTGGGAGTGCTGCAGTCTGAAAGGGAAACGCTATTAGATGATAGAGGTCTTTTTTGAGAAATACATTTGTGTTTCACAACTCAAATATAGTTCTTCTATCAGTTGTTCTTTAGGAAATAAACAAGGGGGTATGTTTTGAAAAAGCTTTTAGGGCAATTTCATGACAGTTTCATGACTTTCAATGAATAAAACACCATGTTGGGCTTTTATATGCTATAAATGATGTTTTCATTTGTGAACATATCCCATGGCTACCTTTTCTTGAAAGGTAAGTTATTTAAGGATTCAGAGTTGTCTTCTCAGAAAAGACATTCTAAAGCCCTAGTGCATTGTTTCTTTTGAAGAAAACACTTTTATTAGGGTCTAAAATAGCATCTTAGGATTTATATAGAACTTATAAAAAATATATGACTTTTGAACATCAATTGAATCAGACTCTTCTCTTTTATACTTGAGGAGTTTTCTACCTTCACATGGTAGTTGTTATCTGAAAGAATGTGATAAAAAAGAGAGTCCCTTCCTTAGTGCAAGTCATATATTCCATTTTTCAACTTTTCATGTGTTTATCACATTCTAGAATTGAAATCTTTCTAGACAACAGGATTCTTCATTTTTCTGAGGAAATACAATTCAAGAGGAAGCAAGACAAAAGCACATTTCAAACTTATTTTGGAAGTTTACACAAAGTAAACATGAACAAATCTTTAAAACTTCTTCCAAGGATGTTAAAGTTAAACCAAATAAGTGAGTATTTTTATGAAGCACCTTTACCGCTTTGATTGATATGTTTAAATAATTCATTTTGATGTGGAGAAAAACACCAAAATTTCCAGGCATATAATTTATTCAAAATAAAATAATTACTGAGGGGAGATAGATGCATGAATCTATCACCTCATCAAGTAGCATAGAACTCTCAAGTATTCCCAACAGATACATCAACCTGCGATCAACCTAGATCTCCAATAAAATTTATTCAGTTGTCCAGAGAAATATTTATGAATAAAACTGAACAAAAAAACAAACCTGCAAGTTCTAACAATAAAACTAATGCTAAATCTGTTGTTAAAATAGGAAAGGAATGGTAACATAATACAAAACCTATTGTGCTGTATTGAGAACACTGCTTAGTGGCTTAGGCTTACTGTGTTATGTGAAAAAGAACAAAAACCTGCAAGATTCTTATAATGTTCCCCACCGTCTCAGAGATCAGAATTTCTGCCAGTGAAAACTCCTAGCTATTATCCTTTACAACAGAGTTGTCTTTTGAAGTAGACAGAAAATTCTTGAACCATCTGAAGAACCCTTATTAACAGTTTGATGGGAGAAAAATTTAGTGAGGTCTTCAAAAATAAAGTTCCAATGGTAGAGAAATGTGCTTCGGTAACTGACATATTTGACAGTGTAAATTTCTAAGTTTATCCCTTCTTAAAAATAAAATAAATAATTAGTAGTAGGAGCAGGTCTTCTACCATTTAAAGCAGATGTAATTCCTCTGTGATTTATAGGCACAAGCAGATTAGAAAGTGTGAATCAACTAGTCCTCCAGCTCTAAACATGATAAGCCATTTGTTTTTGTTCATTTTGTGTTGTTTATTTTGTATTTTTATTTTCTCAGCTCTTTCATAAAAATTAGAGCCTGAGGAAAATCTAGGCAAAGCGTGTGTTGACAAACATAGGGTCAGAAAATTCTTCTCCCAGTCAACAAAAGGAATTCATTGTGGGCCTGAAATAAGGGATCCAGCATAAGGGAAGGTAAAGCAATGTGAAATACTCAAAGAAAAGAAAGAAACAAAAGAAAAGCTGAACATACACAGAAACTAAATTGTACAAACAATACACCAAAATGAAAAGTGAACTGTAGGGGGAGAAAAGGAAAAACCATACTTACAGTAAACTATATCCATGATAGGTTAGAAACAAGTAAAAATAATTCAGGAAAATCACATTAGACATAAGATGGAAAAGAAAAAAATAAACTCAAAATTTTCTAGAATATAGGTGAAAAAAACAAGGATGTAGAAATGATAATAATGAACTCACATACACTGAATTTAAATAACAAAGCTTCAACAAGTTAAATCTAAGACAAACAGAAGAGTTGAGAGAAATAAATGTCGTGTGCCATGCCTTATTCTAATATCTTAACAGAAACTAATTTAATTCTCATAAGATTATGAGGTAGTTACTGATGTTATATTTACTTTATAAATTAAAGCACTAAAAATTGGGACGCCTGGGTGGTTCAGTTGGTTAAGCAGCTGCCTTCTGCTCAGGTCATGATCCCAGCGACCTGGAATGGAGTCCCCCATCGGGCTCCTTGTTCTGCAGGGAGCCTGCTTCTCCCTCTGCCTCTGCCTGCCACTCTGTCTGCCTGTGCTCGCTCTCTCTAACAAATAAATAAATAAAATCTTAAAAAAAAATAAAGAACTAAAAATTACCCAAAGAAGTTAAGTAATGCAAAACTAATTAGTAGAGTCAGGTTTTACACAGATTTGAGCACCAGCTTATTTCAATAATAGTCTGTTGGTAAAAAGTATTTTTGTATTTAAAAAATTGTATATATGAACAAACAATAAGATAACCACAGTAAAAACCTGAAAAGTGCACTATAAAATCAGTACAACGTGAAAAGCATGAAAATTCTCTTCTTTAAGTTTTCTGAGGTCTTCTTTTTCCATGTATTATTTTTACCTAGGTGCATAGCTATGTATATGCATGTGTACCTGTGTGGATATGTGCCTATAATAAATGCATGTGGATATGTGTGTAACAGAGAGAGAGAGAGCGTGTGCGTGTGAGAAAGAAAGTGGTATTTATAGGAGAAAGTTAGAAAAAATGTTTTCCCATATATTTCTCTGGCTTTATGACAGGCCCCCTTTACACACAGAATAAAGACTGAATAACAATAAGGAAAATTTCCCTAGCCCTATGCTAAAAAGCTGGACACCTCCCTCTTATAAAAGCTAATGCAAATAAAGCACCTAGAATATTTATGAATATTTATTTAAAAAATAAAACAGAGTCATTCACTGAACCAGTGACTTACATCTTTATAAAATAGAATTATTTTTATTTTTAAATTTTTGTTTATTTATTTTAAATAGAATTCTTTTTAGATACATGTTTTCTTGTCAGAGATTTTGGAATCATTATAGAATGCTGCTTTGATCATTCTATTTTTAAAATGGTTTAGTATATTTCATGATAAATATATTTACATAGAGAGAGTAGTAGGCTAACAAACATATGTCTGTGAATTATTGCTGAGGACCATATTCAACAATAACAATAACTTAAGTGAGAAAGTTATATTTTGGAATCTCAACTGATTTTGTTCAAATCTTGACTTTGATATCCTCAGGGTGACATTTAGTCATGAAATTTAATATCCTTGTGTCTTCATTTTCTCTTTTGTAAAAAAAAAGTGTAATATGGCTCACAATGTAATAGTTGTAAAGATGATATTTGAAAAAATTTACATTTATTAAAGATACTCTTCTAGTACATATCAGGCACAGATCCAACAAATGCATCCAGAACCAGACACTATCTGAATGTATGTATTTTATGTATTTATGAACTTATGTAATTTCTGTATATTAAATAGCTACAATAATCTTATAAAATAGTTTCTATTATTATCATTATATTACAGATCAGAAAATTGAGGGAGAAAGAGGCTAAGTAACTTGTCCAAAGTCATTTACTCAATTCAACTCAGATCTGAATTTGTGCTGCTAATCACTTCCTTATACAACTCTCCCAATTGTTTCTTAAAGGGGCAGAAAAGGAGAGGTTGCATGACCAACTGGGACAAAGAGGATGTTTCCATGTCTGCTTGGCCCCACTGACTGAGAACCAGGTGGGAACCAAGATGTCACAGCAGAGAACTAGTGTGATGAGGAGGAAGCTTCATGAAGAAATGGCTAGGGAGGTTCTCCCTCACAACTACCTATACCCAAGTTTGTTGTCAACATTAATTTGACTTGAAAAGTCCTAAACTTAATTGATTAAATTTAGCGTGCGTTGATTCTAACTGGAGATTGGATTTTGGAGCCTGAGATTAGTAGTTACTTGCTCTAGCTTTTGTTACTAGGCCTCCAAATTCTTGCCCAACCATATCTGGAATAGACATTGAGACCCAAGGATAGGATTGTGTGGAGGAAGGAAGCCCTCAAACTTTTGGCTGCACTTGCTTGAAATTTAGCCTCAGCAGCATGGAGGTGAAAGCAGTAAGAAATGCTTGTTGTATGTCCTTCCCAGAGAGATGCCTGTAGTCATAATCTGAGAGCAGGGGAGTGAGCCTTGTCTTCTTGAATAGGTGAAGCCAGGCAAGGAAAAGAGACCA
This sequence comes from Taxidea taxus jeffersonii, assembly GCA_003697995.1. NCBI lineage: Eukaryota > Metazoa > Chordata > Mammalia > Carnivora > Mustelidae > Taxidea > Taxidea taxus. The sequence goes on along the minus strand of ML109481.1, from coordinate 16,255 downwards.
GGTCTTGGCTCAAGTGCCCCAGATTCTCTTTCTTTACTGGGATTTATAGATTTTCTTGAATAAATGTTTCTTCATTTGCTAAATACTGTCCTATTTAAAAAAATAATTTTCTCAATTTCTGGTCACAGAAATAAATATATTTCAGAAAATGCATTCTGAAATATATATTCTGAAATAAATATATTCTGGTCAAAATTTGCTGGGGAGTGTATGCAGATCTCCTTGTGCCATTCGAGAAGTGGATCTTTTTACCATAGTCTGGTATATGGAAAAAAGGGAGAGAGCTCTCAAAACTCCTTCCTCAAAAATAAATAATCAGTTGGTGAATTTTTCAAAGATTGACAGTCTTACTAGTAGGTTATGAGCATCGTGCTTTAAAAATGAAGTTATTTGATTATCTGTGACTCTTGGTCCATGTATTTTCTGTGTTTCAGAAATTATTGAGTGCTTCAGGAAGCATCTTTCAAAATAAATTGGAGTTTCTTTTTGGAATCATGGCAATCGTTGATAAAACTGCAAGTAGTTTTGTTTATCCAGCAGGATCACTGAAAATGTTGGGTTCTGCAGAAGTCCCACTATAAAATATTCAGGATAACGTATTTTCTTTCACTTTTGTGTCTCTGTAGCATCTGAATAATAGTGAAAATGATGGTTGGTTCCTTTGGTGTTATAATAGAAAATATGGGAATATAAGCTATTATAGCTGTAAGTAATCATGCTATGAAACATTGTGGAGTGTGTATTAGCTTAATAAATAGTAGTTACTACTTCTACAGTGATGGAAACATTTAGCCTTAGCATGATGATGCACTTGATGTTTTAATCTATCCCACTGGACTTAACATTCCAGCACAACTCCCTACTTAGATGAATAGGGATAAATGCAATTTTTCCAGATTCACACATTTTGACAATTGCTTACAATGAATGTATCATCCTTTGTTTCTCACTTATATTCTTTAGCCTTGGGTTAGGAATGCTGAATTTTTAATGAGATTTACATATTTTTTTACTTTGAATGATAGGAGAAGATCAATTGAGAATAATTTGGTTTGATATAAATTTATTGTTATAAGATTAAACTTTCAAGAATTTCTCTTGAGTAATTTTGTATTTGTTGAAATATTAATTTACCATTTAGATGGAAATAACCGTCCTTAATTCTTTATGGTTGGAATAATGTATCAATTGTTTGAAAGGGATATGTAGATGTTTTCTTGCATGTTGATATTTTTTGTATACTAAAGTGACATCTTTATTTTGAGTTTGAAAAGAAAATCTTTATTTATTTGTTTATTTTTTAAAATTTTCAGTGTTCCAAGATCCATTGTTTATGCACTATACCCAGTGCTCCATGCAATATGTGCTCTCCTTAATACCCACTACCAAGCTAACCCATCCCCTATCCTCTCCCTTCCAAAACCGTCAGTTTGTTTCTCAGAGTCCATAGTCTCTCATGCTTTGTCTCCCCCTCCGATTTACCCTAATTCACTTACTCGAACAGTTGTAGGTATTTTTAAAAGAAAATCCATCAAATTCCTTTGAATAGATTGGAAATTATACTTATGGTGTTCTATCCTTTAGGTAAATAGATAGCTAGCCTGTGTCCCCCCCCCCTTTTTTTCTATTTTTTTCCATGGATAGAGACAAATACCAGATGTCGATAAAGATGCCAAAAGTAACATAGTTCTAAAAATTGAAAGCTTAGAGTAGCTTTCTCCCACTGAGCTGTAATCCTAAAGAATGAAATCTGGAAGCTAGGCCAAACATTTATGACTAATACCAAAATGATGTGAGATAATGTGGGCTTTATGTAAACCTTCGACAGTTATGGAATCGGTAGACTTAACAGTGGTGAATTTTCTTCACTATCAGTACTAAATGTAATAAGTTGGATTCCTGATGATGAGAATTATAGAGGATGTTGTTTAAGTCCCTTTATTTAAGATATCATAAAAAGTAATTTATATTACTCAAATCTAAGTGAGTTAGCATAAAGTTAAATAATTGAAAACAATCTGATTATCATACATAAACATGATTTTTAACAATGTGTTAGAAGTGCTTTCTATATATTATTCCATTCAGTTATTCCAATTGAACAAACTGAGTATCAAAAGAGTTTAGAATTTGCTGAATTAAGTTTGGTACAAAGTTTGGATTAGAAGCCAGGATTGTTTAATTAAAAAACAAAAGAAAACAAAATTGAATACTTAATTTCTATTATTTTACCTTGATCAAACTTGAGGGAAGCTTGTGTAAAATTCATATATAAGAGTAAAAGCCCTAAAGGAAATAAAGGCAAGAAAGGTAGATTTAAGGTGAATGAAGAGTAAACATATGGTCAATTTACCCTTAGAAAAGGTGGATACAATATCACATAAAGTTTGAAATTTGGGTCAATTCCAGTATCCTTGCAACTTTGTTTCCTCCTTCCTCACACAAGATTTTTGTTTACAGACCAGTGAAAGAGTTCAAGTGTTACTAAGTATTAAGTAATGAAGAAAATACACTATCACTGAGAACCCAGGAATGAAAGACCAGGCATTTGTCCCCAGTAAGATGTGATGTGTTTGCCCTTTTGTAGCTGGTAAGAAAATGTCAAACTATTTAATCTTTTCTCTTCTTCTTTTACTCCTGCCCTCCTTTAGAAATAAATTTTTATAGAGAGAGTATGTTAAAGTCAGACTCTCTGATATCTGATATCTGATACTCTGATACTGATATCTGCAGTAGAGGAAGAAAATAAGATACTGGAGTGAAATGCAATTAAGTTCTAAGGAAAGAAAAAAAAGGAATGTTGTAACTATGGTTTTAAAGTTTGCTATTTCATTATATGTTAACAACACACTATTTTAAATGTCAAATATGGTATTGTGAAAAAGTGGAACAGATATGCTAATTCTGATCAATAATGATGGAGAGCAAAAAGTCAGTACAGTATAATGAAACAATTATATAGTAAAATAAAGCAATATATGAACAGTTTCTTGAGTAAAGCATGAACTGGAGATGCACTGTGGGAGAAATGGTGTTTAATAACACCCTGAAAGCAAGAAGAGGGCTGACAATTGCTTGATAGTTAAATAATAAAATGGCTGTGTAGGGGTATGCTCAGGAAAGAATTTATTATTGTTAACTGGCAACAGATATTTCTGATTTGACAATGATCTATTTAGTAAATTCTTGCTTTTCATGTCAAGAAGGAAACAAAGGGGAGATATACCTAGATATCTTCATTTTGAGAAAAATGAGGTAATTAGAATTTACCTCACTTAACAAAGGTCAGCAATGCTGTAGGGAAGCATGGATAAGAATGTGCATCATGCTTGATCATCCTGGTCATGTCATCTCTCAGTCCAAAAAGAAGGTAAGCAAAATGTCTGTCCCCAATCATAATGCTCTTTAGGTGAGGGCCATCTTACTTTGGCACAGGAACCTAACATAATGCTTAAAGCACCACCTGGAGTCGGAAAATTTGAATTCTTCTGTAAGTTACATGCTTGATGCTAACAGGCAAGATTTGGGGTGGGGGAGGGGGTGTGGGTGTTTGTTTTTTTCCCTTTGCCACATCTAAGAGGATTGTAGACACATTTCCTTTAAACTGTGTGTGTAAATATTTGGCAAAACACCAGTATTTATTAAATTTTCAATAAAGAATAAGTTATTTCTATTACTGGTCTTATTTATATTTTTTCAACCTCCTAGTAATGGTCACTTTGGGTAGGTGGAATTTACTTTAAATCATATTATAAATAGAAAAGATGTGTAACATTGTATATGTAAAATCTAAATTCCCATTTTTTCAGAACTTTTATCTCTTGTGCAGAACCCCAGTAATATATAATCTTTCTCTCAGCTTTTTCTTTCTTTTTTGCTCAGATTTTTCTGTACTACATACACAGATTAATAAATTTGAATTCCTACAGATAGAATGATTCCTTCCATGAAATGAAATTGACTCAATATTTGGTCCTTTGCATATACATGATATTGAATCTATATTAGTTTCCCTTTTTGAATTCAGCCTTCTATTATTTCAAAGATATGTCATTGTTCAATTATTCTGTGACACTTTTTCCAGCCAATAAAAAATGTTTTTTGATTTATTTGAACACTGTATTTGAGAGAAATCAATACATGTAAGTTTATTAATCCAGATGCTTCTCCTTCCAAACTGGCTGTTAAGTGAAACAGATTAATAAAACAAAACTGAATAGCATATTATATATAAATAATGTGTAAAATATATATGTATATATGTATAATTTTCAGCAGTGAATTTTGACATAATTCACCAACTTCCTCATGGTATTTTCTTTTTTTCATCTTGTAACCTAGACTGATGTTCATTTGGATAAATTTAGAAAACTAATACCTCATTTTATGCAAGAGAGGTGTAAGATTAAGTAGAGTAAAAACCTTGCTAATTATCACTTCTCTGATCTACATACCTGATAATTCTTGCAAGAAGTTTTTAACAAATATTAAAAAGAGGTCACATACCAAAGCATTATTTTTATGTTATCACAATCAAGTAGAAATTTGAAAATATAAATGTGTACTTACCATTTTTGTAAATGTTACTGATTGAATATAATGTCAAGAAATGAATTGCAAAGAAATATTTTTTTCTTATTTCATTCTACTCTTCCTCCTTTTTGCATTACAAATACATTTCCTTATTTAGTCCCAAAACTTTCTATAGGGCTTTCTAGATAGTAATCTCCTAGGATAACATAAGTTTCAAGAAATTTGGTGTGAGGATTGCTTATAGGTTGCTCTGCCTTTGATTTTATCTCTGTAAACAAAATGTTTAAACAGAAAAAATTAGGGTGAAATATAGAAATTTATTTGATAACAGGCAAAGGATATAGGTCTTCTTATAGGCAATTTTATTTTATTTGCCTGGATACTAACCTCAATATTTTTAAAAACATAATTTTTTAGGGGCACCTGGGTGGCTCAGTGGGTTAAGCCTCTGCCTCTGGCTCGGGTCATGATCTCAGGGTGCTAAGATTGAGCCCCACACCGGGCTCTCTGCTCAGTGGGGAGCCTGCTTCCCCCTCTCTCTCTGCCTGCCTCTCTGCCTACTTGTGATCTCTGTTTGTCAAATAAATAAATAAAATCTTTAAAAAAATGTTTATATATGTATATGTATATATGTATATGTATATACATGTATAATAATATATAATATTATATATCATATATGTATATGTGTATATATGTATAATAATATATAATGTGTATTATACATGTATATACATATATACATGTATATATTATATTATATTATATTATATATATTATATATGTGTATATATGTGTATGTATATATGTATAATGATATATAATATGTATTATACATGTATACATATACATATATGCATATACATATATATATACATATTTTTAAAAAGATTTTATTTATTTATTTTGGAGAGGGAGAGAGTACTAGAATGTGGGGAGGATCAGAGAGAGAGGGACAAGCAGGCTCTGCATTGAGCAGCAGGCCCTTTCCCAAGACTCTGAGATCATAACCTGAGCCAAAATCAGGAGTCAAATTTGTTAAACATAATTTCAAAGTTTTATATGCTTTCTTATTTTTAGTGTACTTCTATCAATTCTTAAAATGGCTCTTTTAAAATCTACTATGTGTGACTTTTTTCCATTTTTTTATTTTTAGTTTTGGCAATATTGTTTTATATTTTTATGAACATATTATTAGGTTACAGATATATAACTGTTATATCTTCCAAATAAAATTAACTTTAAGTATTATACTTTATCACTCCTTGGATATTTGTTTTAAAATCAACACTATTTCATAGTAATAGAACTATGTGAGTTTTTGGTTAGTGTTTGAAACATTCTATTTCTTCCTTTTTGCAATCAAACTATCTGTGTAGCTATATGTTGATATGAATCTTTTTAAAAATATAATTTATTTGAGAAAGAGTGGGAGAGTGCAAGTGGGAGAAGGGACAGAAGGAGAGAATACCCAAGCAGACTCCTGTTTAGTGTGGAGCAGTGCAGAGCCCAATGTGTGGCTCAATCTCATGAGCCATGAGATCAGGACCCAAGCTGAATCCAAGAGAATAAGATGCTTAACTGACTGAGAATAAGATGCTTAACAGGCACCCCCATTCATATGAACCTTTTTTTTTTTAAGATTTTATGCATTTATTTGAGAAAGAGTGAGAGAGAGAAAACACAAGAGGGGGACGGGGCAGAGGGAGAAGCAGACTCCCAGCTGAGGAGATAATCCAATATGGGACTCGATCCTGTAACTTCAGAATCATGGCCTGAATTGAAGGCAGATGGTTAACCAACTGAGTCACCCAGGTGCCCTGTTGATGATTCTTTTTTTTTTTTTTAAGATTTTATTTATTTACTTGTTAGAGAGAGAGAAAGAAAGTGCGAGTGAGCTCAGGCAGACAGAGTGGCAGGCAGAGGCAGAGGGAGAAGCAAGCTCCCTGATGAGCAAGGAGCCTGATGTGGGACTCCATCCCGGGACGCTGGGATCATGACCTGACCCGAAGGCAGCCGCTTAACCAACTGAGCCCACCCAGGCATCCCCCTGTTGATGATTCTTAATAAGCATAATATAATTTGGTTTTACTTTTATCTATTCTAACATTCTTTATCTTACAATTGAATTGAAAAGTCCATTTGCCTTTAATATAGTTACAGTTTTGTTTCAAAGTCTACTCACTTGCAGTTTGCTTTCTGCTTCTCTGTATTATACTATTTTTACTCTCCTTCCTCACATTAATTTTGATGACTGGGTCATCACTGTCTTTCTCCTCTTAATCTGATAGGCATACCCTCTTTCACTTTTCTTTAGTGATTACACTTGTAACCAAAATTATAAATCTTCAACCCATCAAATCTTAAATACTGGCATTTTTCTTCTTTCATGCAATGCAAGGGATTTATAAGGACTCTCCTTACTTATAATCTAGTGTTAGTATATATATATATTTTGAGCTCCTACTAATAGTGTTAATATTTGTCCATTCATATATTTACCCTTCTGTTTTATCTTTATTCCTTTAATCTTAGAACCTTGGGAATATTCCCTTTGCTTAAAGTATGTGGTGAAATATTTTCTTGGATATTGATTGGGGAGTATATTTAAGTAAAGACAGAATTCTATCTTTGGCATTTGTTTCAAACCTTGAAGATATTCTGATATTGATTTCTGATGTCCACTGTCTAAATTGAGGTCAGTTTAAGTCCAGTTGTTGCTTCTTTGAAAACCTATCCATTTTCCTGTCTGCTTCTCAGCCATTTGCTCTATCTTTGTTTTTTAGCCATTTTCCTTTGATATGCTGGGGAGAGGTATCTGTTTTATTTTTTGCTTGAAGATTAATGAAAATATTGAATATTTCTCAATTTCTAATAATACTAACTTTCTTTTAAATTTTGTACAAAAGAAAGATATTCACATGGTTATAATTTAAACAATAATAAAGCATTAGGTAAATAATTAAAAGTCCAACATTTTCCAATTTTCTTCCTTCTGAATTACTTCCTCTCATCAAAGTAATTGTGGTGAACAGTTTGATATCTACACTCCCAAGATGTGTTCTGCTACTTTATGTGTGTATGTGTGCAGGTGTGTATTTGTATTTTGATGTGTTGGAAAGATTTATAAAAAATGTATCTTAATTCTTTTGCTATTGTTTATGTTTTAAATATTTTCTCAAACTCTGACATTGTTCAGGAAGTTTTTTAAGTCTTTAGATAGATAAAAGGCTTAAATTGTTAAACCAATTAAATTAATAAATTTTTTCCAACTATAAATCTGGTAGGATGTTTTGCTTAGAAAAATGTCTCGATGCAAAGATCATAAAAATATTCCTTAAAATTATTTTTATATTTTGTATGTTGTGATTTCTGATTTACTTTTATAATAGAAAAGTTTTAGAACTTACTTTTGTGCTCTTTATGAGTTTGTTTTCCCAAATTAATTTTTTTTTTAAGGATTTTATTTATTTATTTGACAGACAGAGATCACAAGTAGGCAGAGAGGCAGGCAGAGAGAGAGGAGAAAGCAGGCTCCCCACAGAGCAGAGAGCCCGATGCGGGGCTCGATCCCAGGACCCTGGGATCATGACCTGAGTGGAAGGCAGAGGCCTTAACCCACTGAGCCACCCAGGCGCCCCCCAAATTAATTTGACCATTCATTTACTGAATAGACAAGTGAACCTACTATTAGGAACATATTACCAGTGAACATATTATATCTACTGATATAAAACATCTGCTAAACTTCAATAACATCTAACAATTAAATAATTTTGCTATAATCTATATGACTATTGTAGCACAAATATTATTTATACCTTTTGATGTAATAGTTTTATGTTTCAGATGGGGGAGAACAAGTTCTCTCTCATAGTTTATGTTTAAATTTGAAGAGGTGATATTATTCAAGCCTTAGGCTTCCTGCTCAGGAGGGAGTTTAGTTCTCCTTCTCCCTTTGTCCCACCACCATCTCAGTCTCTCTTGCTCTCAAATAAATAAATAAAATCTTAAAAAAATAACAAATATAATATAATATCTAAAAGATTTCATATTCATATCTTGATATTTAACATGCATTTCCATGTAATCAGTTATTGGTATGTATCCTTTATAAAATTTCATGTTCTCATATTTTGTTTGGCAGGTTATTTGTTAAGGTTCATTATAAATAGTTTATGTTACCCTATCTCTTTTGAATGTGTTCTTTTATTCCCATCGTACTCTCTGCTCTGTTACTATTGACATTCAGGACAGCTATAGCATTTCTGTATATTCACCTCTAATATTTACTTAGTGGATTCTGTTCTTAGATTTAAAAGTTTCTGAGTTGTCTATTTTATTGATCTTTCCACAGAAAGAACTTCAGATATTATTGATCAAATCAATGGGCCCTTTGGTCATCTTTTTCATTAATTTCTCCTTTTATCTTTATTAATGTCTTCTGTTTTTTTAAATGAATTTTTTCTTTAGATGTACTCAAGTTGAATATTTAGTTCACTTATTTCCAGTTTTTTTTAAACTTTTTTTTTAAAGATTTTATTTATTTATTTATCAGAGAGAGAGAGCGAGTGTGAGAGCGCCAGCTCAGGCAGACAGAGTGGTAGGCAGAGGCAGAGTGGTAGGCTGAAGCAGAGGGAGAAGCAGGCTCCCCGCCAAGCAAGGAGCCCGATGGGGGACTCGATTCCAGGACTCGGGGATCATGACCTGAGCCGAAGGCAGCCACTCAATGAACTGAGCCACCCAGGCGTCCCTTATTTCCAGTTTTTATTTTTACTTGTTTCATGTTTTTTTTATCTTTCTTATTTTTTTTTTTAAAGATTTTATTTATTTTTTTGTCAGACAGAGAGAGAGCGCAGGAGCAAGCACAGGCAGACAGAGTGGCAGGCAGAGGGAGAAGCAGGCTCATGCTGAGCAAGGAGCCCGATGTGGGACTCGATCCCAGGATGCTGGGATCATGACCTGAGCAGAAGGCAGCCGCTTAACCAACTGAGCCACCCAGGCGTCCCTGATCTTTCTTATTTTTAAATTAATCTCCCTAAAGGCACACACTTTCTTCTTTCTTCTAATAACTACTATTTCCTGGGTGTCTTTGTACAGACATTATGTTAAGCATTTTCAGTGCTTATGTAAAGTGAAGTAAATTACCCAAAGTTATACATTTAGTATGGGCAGATTTGGGACTCAAGCCCAGGGCTTCTCAAACATGAGGAAGAGTATAACATTATGTGGTTTTCCACACTCCGAATATTTATTGGCAGCCACTAGTTTTGATGTCTTTTTAACTTGATAGTTTTGAAATATATTTTAAAAAATTTCCTGGTTATGGATTATTTTTGTTAGTTCATTTGCTGAGTTCAAAATATTACTACTTTGGGGCACCTGGGTGGCTCAGTGGGTTAAATCTCTGCCTTCAGCTCAGGTCATGATCACAGGGTCCTGGAATCGAGTCCCGTATGGGGCTCTCAGCTCAGTGGAGAGCCTGCTTCCCCCTCTCTCTCTGCCTGCCTCTCTGCCTACTTGTGTTTTCTCTCTCTGTGTGTCAAAAAAAAAAAAAAAAATACTACTTTGTAATAAGGAACATGGGTGCAATGTTATCTGCCTTTTGGAATATAAAGATATTATCTTTTATCTAGTTTTGTGTATATTTGGAGAGTTTTTAAATATTATATATTCCATATATGTTCAAAGTTGTGTTTGTGTATGTAAAAACAAAAATCTTTATTGTCTAATTGATACTTTCCAAATCACTACTTATGCTCCATTTACATGATCTGTCCATTTAAAAGATTATTAATTTCTTTCACTATGATTAGTATTTAACATTTTTCAGTTTGAAAATTTAAAAAATGGAAAATTATCCTACTATTCATAATAAATTTAACATATTCAATGTTTTGTTATAAAAGCACAATAAGCTATTATATCTTCTTGGTTGATTGTATCTTTTAGCATTATAAAAATCTCATTTTTTTTTTTTTTTTTTTGTTTTGGGGTTTTTTGTTGTTTTTTTTCATTGAAATGATCATAACCTGAGTGCCTGGGTGGCTCAGTGGGTTAAGCCTCTGCCTTCAGCTCAGGTCATGATCTCAGGGTCCTAGGATTGAGTCTTGCATCAGGCTCTCTGCTCAAGCAGGAAGCCTGCTTCTCCCCTCTTCCTGCCTGCCTCTCTGTCTACTTGTGATCTCTATCTGTCAAATAAATAAATAAAAATCTTAAAAAAATAAAAAGAAATGATAACCTGATTTCTATTTTCAGACATATCCATGGTATACTGTTTTCCATTTACTATTTTAAGCTTTTTGTTTTGTTTTGTTTTAGCTGTGTCTCTAATTAATATAGTATGGTTGGAGTTTTTAATGTAGTATTATAGTTGTTCATTTTAATAAAGATCCATTTCTCTGTAGGATCCCAGATAAGTCTACAGTATTGTGAACTAGTGAAGCTCTATTTTGTAATATCAGTAGTGAGATGTGTCAAGATTTGCATCTTGGGATAAAGGCTTTAAAGTAACTATGCCTATTATATTGGCTAGTAACATGAATCACGAACAAATGAATAATATGGTAGATTGAACTTTAAATTCTTGCTTCCTTAGGATATCATATACTACCTTCAGGATCAAAATGAAGGCTATACATTAATATTTTTTCCTTCTTTTCAGTTTACAGAGTGCTAGGCCGAGTCCTTAAAATCATATATTCCTAATCACTCCTTTTATGTGTACTTTAGGAGCACATTCATCCATAGAAACCTCGATAAATAAAATTACAATAGTGGAATATCTACAGTGTTCTCTAATCTTTCAAAATAAACTTTGATTAACCTTAGAATATTTTCAAATGTAGTGATATTGAGATTTGCTTAGGAGGGTTCTTTTCTGTTAATCGTTAATGTCTTCAAGGTGTTTAAGTAGTATTAATCTCTTGCTTGGCTTGTTACATCTTTTGTATAGCTGATGCTCAGAAAACATCATGTGCTCTTTACCAGATAGCCGCTTACATTTATTCTGGAGTTCAAGAATACTGAAAATATGCTCACAAGGGACTTTAAACTGTAGAGACCAGAGATAGACCAAGTTTTCACATCCTCTGCATTACCGCTTATTTTGATAGATAATGATGATAAAAACAGCTTTAAAATATTGTGGTATTTTATTCAGGGTTACAAAAATTAAATATCTAAAATTTGTATGTTCTTTGGAAAGTGACCAGCAGGTTTGGTTTCACGTATTAGATAAAATGAAGATGTTTAAAGTGTGAAGTTTTGTCATAAATTCCATGTTTAGCACACTTAAATATATTCAATACAGCCTATGAATTTAACTAAACTTTAAGTTGCAAGTCAAGATAGCTGATAAAAAAATCATAGAACACTGTTTTGTTTTTTTTTTTTAAAGATTTTATTTATTTATTTGTCAGAGAGAGAGAGAGAGGGAGCAAGCACAGGCAGACAGAGTGGCAGGCAGAGGCAGAGGGAGAAGCAGGCTCTCTGCCGAGCAAGGAGCCTGATGTGGGACTCGATCCTGGGACGCCGGGATCATGACCTGAGCCGAAGGCAGCTGCTTAACCAACTGAGCCACCCAGGCGTCCCAGAACACTGTTTTTTAAAGAAAGATTTTATTTATTTATTTGAGAGAGAGAGAGAGAGAGAGAATGAGAGGGGAGGGGTCAGACGGAGAAGCAGACTCCCTGCCAACCAGGGAATCTGATGCGGACTTGGTCCGGGGACTCTAGGATCATGACCTGAGCCAAAGGCAGTCACCCAACCAACTGAGCCATGCAGATGCCCATCATGAAACACTGTTATTATGGTATCACCAAAATGCCATGCTTTTTAATAGAAATATGGTGGATGGAGATATCATAGTGGAGTGATATAAATCATAGTTACTACTTCGTGATTAAAGAATAATCAAAAGTTAGGGAAACAGAAGTATTTTAAAGACTCAATGAATCAGGGTCCACAAATTCAGTTCAAATCTGAATTGTCAGAAATAACAATAGCCGAATGTGCCAGGCAGTTGTAAGAAATTAAACCCTTATTTCATTGTTTGGTTTTTTGGTAGTTGTTCTAAACAATGTTTGTAGCCAAGTGTTTGTCCAGCAAGCAGTTTGATAGTCACACCTGGCACATGATAAAGTAGCAATGGTTGAAAAATCAGTGGGAGAAAGGTCCGTTTTATAACCATTCTACCACAAGGAGATCATAATCAAAGTAGCTAAGCATCTGCTGTAAAAATATGTGGCCACATAGATGTTACTTCATACATATACCTTATGTCCATAAAATCTCCCATCCACGTTAAATGTAAAAGATTAAAAATTAATGAAAAATAAAGTGTGCCAAACTTAGCTTATCTTCTCAAAGTAGAATTAAATCTGGTTATACCACAGTTTTAATGTCAAACTGCTTTTTCTTCCTGTTTACATTTTGCAAGAACAAGAAGCCTCAGCTGGAAAATTGGCCCATAATCACAACCTATTAAGCTTTTACTGATATTGCAATAGAAGTAATGGATTTTTAATGAGCTTATCCATTTTAACATTTATATAATTTATTAACTTTTTCTTTTCCATATTTTGTATATTAACTAAAAACTTGGGTTTAATAATTTTCTTTACTGAACTTTTGAATTTTCAGAATTCAGTAATAGCATTATTCAAGTTATTACTGATAATTGTATTAAGTATAAGCAATAACTTGGATATTATTGGAGGGCTAAATGGACTATGAATACTAACTCATGTTGAAAATTCATACCCACAGGTGGCGCAGTTTCTGCCTTACATAGATGTGATTTAAAAGGGATATCAACTTTCATAGCAGCAAAGGTAGGATTACTGTCTTCAGGAAAATAAACTTCAAATATTACATGTTACATGAATTTGCAGTTGAGTACACTGTCAACATCATTAGTGAATAAATTGTCAAGCTAAGAACTTTCATTGGGAAGTCAAAGCATGGCACTAAAGACCAAATAGATGTTTTGACTGTGTTGGCTGATAAAGAAACTAGAACAGGCAGCAGGGGCAATAGAGTTGGGGCTCTGCTCAGGGGAACATGAGAGGCGGATGTCTTGAGGATGAATAAGAAGAGGATGGGTATGAGAGACCATGCCGAAGGCAGTCAAACATCTCTTTTCCTACAGTATATTTTACTTTGGTGGATGCAATTTACTGAACTTAAACAGTTTAGAAAAATTTGGTGTTAGTTTATCCATGTTATTTAGAAAATGATAAATTATTGATCTTCCAGAAATTATTTTAAGGGGGTCATAGCAAAGTAATAATAGACATACTTATAAATTACTCTTTTTTTTTTTTTTAAAGATTTTTATTGTTCATTTGAGAGAGAGTATGAGAGAGAGAGCACAAGAGAGCACAATCCAGGGCAAGGAGGAGAGGGAGGAGAAACAGACTCCCTGCTGAGCAGGGAACAGCCCCTCCCCCCATTATGACCTGAGCCAAAGGCAGATGCTTAACAGACTGGTTACACCTAGGTGCCCTGTAAGTAACTCTTCTTAATTAACTTTGTAATTTACTGTTTTTCTTAAAAGAAATACCAGTCATGAGATTAGTTTTATTTAAATATATGATCTTTATTTTTACTGCTTTTTATTTATATGACAATCATACCTGTTGCCTTGACAACCAAGGATGTCAAATGTTGCAAACAGTAAATGGAAAATATCTTAAACTTTTGCTGAAGCTAATAAATTAAACCATTTCTATAGAAGTGCGCCCATGAAAAGAAATTTTATCTTAAATTGTCACCACAAATACTGAAATAGCTCTATTGCTTTTCTCAAAGACTTAAAAAAATTTCAATAATTTTAGCATGTCTAAATGCGATAGGCTGCATAATATTATATAATTATATTATCTGCCTCTGCTAAGACATACGCCTTTAAATCGGACCTGTGGTCATAGTAACAATCAAAACTAGGGGACTTCTGGAGATGTTCACCTTCAATTTCAATGTTTTATGTCCTTTGCCCTCAGGGCACACCTAAATACACAAACATGCATTCAGTTAAGAGTTCTATTAATAAATTAAAAGTTACCGGTAATTCTGAGGGTACTTCTAAATGTTCAAAATGCCATTTCCAGTTCTTTCCTAAACAAAAAAATGTAACCTTGTAATGAACTGAAAAAAAAAAAAAAAGTTCTCATAACCTGTTCATGTTATGGAATAGAATAATTTGCACTGGGTCCCAGAGTATGCGAGTGAACCAATTTAGTCAGACTTCTGATTTTACATGCCACCCTATGATCCAGGTGCTAAAATGCTCTGGAGCAGAACTCAGGCAGTATAGCTTTTCTATTCATTAGGTCTCTTACACCATATCTTGGTGGCTGCCCTGCCACAGTGTGAGTCATTAGCATGAGTCTAAAATTGTGTGAAGAGAGATCTATGCTTTTGTCCTGTGGAAAGTCTTTTCAGTACAATCACATTTGCTTCATGGTGTAGTTTCACAGCCTGTGCAGTAGTCGCTGATAGCTCACAGCACTGTTATTCAAGACTAAGCAGATGAGCGAGACATAAACGACTAATAACATGCAGGAAGTTATGTTTTCAAAGTAGCAGCCTAATTGTGCATCTTCATTTCACGAATGGGTCAAAACAAATTAAAATTTTCTGACCACTGGAGGCAAAAACAATGACAAACGAATAGTTTGTATCAGATTCTTATGCGGTGGAAATGTTCTCAATAAAATGTCACAGAAGAAAAGAAAATAGTGAGAATGATACAAATGGACTAGAATAAAAAATCAAATATCAGCCTCAGTGTACGCAGATAAATATAAATGTATTTATAGTTTGGCTTTGCCTAAAACAGGGCAAAAATGAAAGAATAAGATTTCATGTTGCTGAAAGAACAAGAAACGTACAATCTCATATACTTTAGGGTAAGTGTAAACTCCCAACAAATATGTTTTTATTAAAAAAAATTATAGCGCCTTTTGGCTCATTGACTCCATTTCAATTATGAGAGGCAATATTAAATGATACAAATAGATATGTTTTCTAACATGATGCCACATTGTTTTAAAGCAGTAGTAAGTATGTTGTGACTGAAAGAATTCTTTTTTCTTTTTTTTAATATTCAAAGAACAGAACTGACATTTTTCCTTCTGGAGTGAAGTTCTGAAAATGTTAACACAAGCATAACACCTGTAACCACCACCATAATCAGGATGCGGAATAGTTCTAGCATCCCCAAAACTCTCACTCTCTCCTGCTATCCTTTTATATTCCCTCCCTCCTTCCACCCATTAACTCTGGCAACTACTAATGTGTCCTCCAACACTACGATTTTGTCTTTTCTAGAATGTCAAGTAACTGAAGTATTGAGTAAATAATCTTCTGGGATATCCTTCTTTCACTTAGCATAATGCCTATGGAATTTATCCAAATTATTATGTGTATCAAAAGTTGCTCCTTTTTACTCTGAGTATTATTAGATTTGTGGATATGCCAAGATGTGTTAACCTATTCACTTACTAAAGACCATTTGGGCTATTTCCAGTTTTTAACCACTATGAATAAAGCTGCTATAAACATTTTTTTAATGCAGGTTCTTGTGTGAAAGTAAGTTTTCACATCTATAGAGTAGAAATTCTGGATTGGAATTCCTGGGTCATAAGGTAAGGGTAAGTTTTATTTTTAAGAAACTGCCAAACAATTTTCCAGCATGCCTGTGCCATTTTTTTTTTTT
>ML109479.1:4696-52489 GCA_003697995.1 Taxidea taxus jeffersonii | reverse complement strand
GCCCCTTCCCCCCTGCTCCCGCCGCCCTGGTCTCTTGGCCGCAGTCTGGCACCTCCGCCCTACCACATGTGCCTCCATAACCCTCAAGGCCACCCAAGGTTCCATTTCCTTTTTTATTCTGCCTGTCCTTCCAGAAGGTGAGCCTCGAAGAACAGGGCACTTGGTCTGACTGAAACAGGGCCCGTCTCAGTGCAGATGCTCAGCTGTTCCTGACTCATACCAGATGGACAGAGGGACGGATGGACGTCAAACCACACGTGTCTCCCCTCAGCAAGGAGCCAGCTCTTACCTTCAGGCCTCAGTTGGAAGATACTCCCTACCTCCAAGAAGTCCTGTGGGACACCTGTGCCCCCTTCCCCTCTTGCCGCCCCTCTGGGCACCCACAGCCCTGGTCACCTGCATGGGCACTGTGGGTCCATCTCCTCCCTCAAAGCCCAGGGCCCCACCTCCCACCCACCAGGCCTCTGCCCATCGAGCTTACCCACGTAATGGTCAATCTCCAACTGCTGGAAGATGAGGGGCTCCGTCTGGGGATCCAGGGGGGGCGGTGTGGGCCGCAACCAGCGGGCATCTATGGCCGTTGGGGAGAACTGCCCTGGGTGTGGAGGGCAGGGAAGACAAGCAGGGCACATGGAGTCATGGTTCCCCAGCCCAGCCCATGACCTCCCAGGTGGCATCTGATGTATGAAAGGGAAGTCAGGTGGATAGGGCGCTCTGGTTCAGGCAGGTAACTCAGGAGAGATTATGGGGTCAAGAGTCAAGGTCAGACTTGGAGCTGTAGGCAACAAAGGTGGCATACTGGCATGGGGTCAAAGGTAAGCACTTTGTAGGGGTGCAGTGTGGGCCAGAGGTCAGAGGTCACAGACAAGCTCTATGGCCGACCCGGTTCACAGGCAGGATGAGTGTGGGGGTGCAGGGGGTTCCTGCTCCAGGTCTCACCGTCCGCTGCTCCGTCCGGGCCCGGCTGCACCAACTCCTCCTCCTGTTCCTGCAGTCGGTGCTCAGCCTCCATCTCCTCCATCAGCGCCAGCTCCTCCTCAAACTGGGATGGCTGACATGGCTCCTCCTCATCCCAGAGGCCCCCACGGGCCCGCTTCGGAGGCACCCCTGGCCCCGGGCCTGGCCGCCGCTTGCCATCCATCCTGCCGGGCAAGTCAGGGCTGGGGGGTTCCTGTCTTCTTCGTGCCCCCCCCCACGCACCCACCATGGCCAGGAGCCTTTTGTTCCCTGGAGGACCCCGGGAGTAGGATGAACACGGGGTGCTGGCACATTCCTTGTGCCAAACCACCATGAGTTACTATAATGACAGCCCACTCCCCACCTCAGTTTAACCCTTTCGTCACACGCGCAAACCTTCCACATCCCTTCACCCAGCTGCTTTCCCTCCACCCCCTACAAACTCAGTCCTTAGTACACCCCTCTCTTTACCATAAACCTCTGCCTCTGACAACGTCGCCACCCGTCTCCCCACCTGTCCAGGTGTCTCTCTCAGGAGAGAGAGAGAGAGAGAGCACGTGCATGAGCAGAGGGAGCAGGGAGCCCGATAGAGGGCTTGATCCCAGGACCCCAAGATCATGACCTGAGCTGAAGGCAGACGTTAACTGAACAAGCCACCCAGGCAGTCTAAGGACATTCCCTTAAACAAGCACAGTGTGATGATCAAATCCAGGACATTTAACAACAACTCAATAACAACATAAACAAAGAGTCCATGGTCCAATTTTTCTAACTGTCCCCCAAAATGCCCTTTATAATACTCTCCCCCATCCAGGATCCAATGTAGCAAACAACGAAAAACCAAATGGAGGCTGCAATTTCCATGATTCCTCATTTTTTTAAAAAATAAATTTGATTTCTTAAGTTTGTTTAAGTAATCTCTATGCCCAACATGGTGCTCGAATTCATAACCCTGAGATCAAGAGTTGTGTGCTCTTCCAACCAAGCCTGTCAAGTACCCCTGTTTATATGTTTTGTTTTGTTTTTTTTTTTATTTGACAGAGAGAGACCACAAGCAGGCAGAGAGGCAGGTAGAGAGACAGAGAGGGAAGCAGGCTCCCTGCTGAGCAGAGAGCCCGTTGTGGGGCTCGATCCCAGGACTCTGAGATCATGACCAGAGCCAAAGGCAGAGGCTTTAACCCACGGAGTCACCCAGGCACCCCTATATGTTTTCTTGATTGCAACATATAGAAAATTATTTTGCAGTGTGTTTTGACAAGATGTAGTGACATGAAAGTACATATCCTCTGGTAGGTTTGACTAAAGACCGTATTCAAGCCCATTCGGATTGCTAACTTCACTACGGCAGAATATTCTGCCTGAGCATGCAAATCACAAAACAAAGAGAGCAAAGATGGGGAAATGTTAAAAGACATGAAACTGGGTAGAGGGCATACAGGTGTTCTTTGTACTATTATTCTTTTGATCTTCCTATAAGTTTAAAGTTATTCTAAAAAGAGAAAGAAGTTTTTAAAAAGTACATGTCTCCCAGCATCCAGGCCTGGAGAGAGATTATAGGAACCTAGGGCAGATTCCAGGCCCAGCCGGGAGTAGATAGGTCAGCTGCCCTGGCTTCCAGTTAACACCTCTGGATCCCATAAGTGCTCCCACCCAACCCTATATCCAGTCTCCCCTCTCATCCTTTGCCCTTTTTGGGACTGACACCTTGCCTTGCAGTTGCCATAGGAAGCCCAGCCCAAGACTACATTTCCCAGGGTGCACTGCTGGGGACGGTCACATTGTTGAGCTATCCCATGGAAAGAATGGGAGGTATGCAACTTCCAGACAACCTTCAAAGGAAGCTTGCCTCTATAGCCTCTTCCCCCTTCTTGATGGCTGGCATGTGGATATAGTGGTGGTGAACCAACCCCGATCGCGGCGGCATGGACAACACCGCAGGGAATGCAAGGCTCCAAGATGGAAGGAACCCTGGCCCCTTGACAACTTTCTGGGGGCAGAGCTGCCTACGTCAGGGCAGTTGTGTGGAAAAATACACCTGGATCTTGCTTGGGCCACTGTGCTGTGGGGTCTCTGTTACAGCAGCGTAGCCTAGACCCTAACCAATACAGCATAGACAAATTCTGAACTGATGGGGGATGTGTTGTTGCAAACGTTTGGGTTTATAGACACCAGAACACTTCTCGGCGTTAGACAGCAGGCAGCTACTGGTAGACACACAGGACGGACAAATCTTGAAAGCATGCTGCCTGGAAAAAGCCAGACACACGAGTACACACTGGAGGAACAGGGAATGTTGCTCAGGGGCATGGGGTTTCCTTTTGGGGGGGATGAAAATGTTCTGGAAGTAGACAGAGGTGGTGGATGCATGAACATACTAAATGGTTAACCTCAGGGGTGCCTGGGTGGCTCAGCTGGTTAAGAGTCGACCTTCAGCTCACGTCGAGATCTCAGAGTCCTGGGATCGAGCCCCATGTTGGGCTCCCTACTCAGTGGGGAGCCTGCTTCTCCCTCTCCCCCTGCCCCCTTCTCATGCTCTCTCTCTCAAATAAATAATTAAAATCTTTAACTTACCTATAACTGTCCACTTGAGAACCTGTGGATTTCTATGTCAATTCCACCTCAGTGAAAACAAGAAAGCTGGAAAGCCACAGTTCTGCATCTAGGGGTTTATGCTAGAGATATACTATCACATATGAAAATCTGCATTTACGAGGTTATTTCCGGCAGCACTGTTTGTGATCACAAAAGACTGGAAACCACCTAAATGTCCCCACCTGGGGGGCTGTTTAAATAAACTACATTAACTCTGTTCCGTGGAATATTATGCAGCTGTGTAAAGGAATGAGGAAGCTCTCTATGTACAGATGTGGACAGCTCTCAAAGACCCATTGTTAGAGAAAGCGAGGTGCAGAATGGTGCACTTACACTGTTATCTTCTTGTAGTAAAAAAAAAAAGTCTGGGGTGCCTTGGTGGCTCAGTGGTTTAAAGCCTCTGTCTTCGGCTTGGGTCATGGTCCCAGGGTCCTGGGATCGAACCCGGCATTGGGCTCTCTGCTCAGCTCTCTGCCTACTTGTGATCTCTGTCTGTCAAATAAATAAATAAAATCCTTAAAAAAAAAAAACTCTAAAAAATGTTTGCCCTGATGCTTCTATTAGGAAACAATCAAACCAAAGTAAGGATTGGATTGTAAAACTACCTGTTGGGAATCTTCAAAAATGTCAATGTCACAAAAGGGAGGGAATAGGAGGAAGAAACTCCTTTTTTTAAAGGTTTTATTGGGGGAGGGGCAGAGGGAGAAGCAGACTCTCTGATGAGCAGGGAGCCCAACGGGGGGGCTTGATCCCAGGACCCCAAGATCACAACCTGAGCTGAAGGTCACTATCAGATGCTCAACAAACTGAGCCACCCAGGCGCTCCAAAGCATGTTTGTTTTCAATGCCTAATTCTAGAAAGATAGGTCATAAACTGGTAACACTGGCTTCCCGGGGCAGGGGTTGGGGCGCAAGGGACAGAACAGGACAGTTTTATTGAGACAGATGTCACATACCAAATGCCCCATGCGTTTCCGGTGTAGAGTTCAATGGCTTTTAGTATATTCAGAGCTTGTGTGACCATCACCATAGCCAATCTTAGAACCTTTCCATCACCCAAAAATGAAACCCTGCACCCCTTGGCCACCCCTCACCCCAGACCGTCCCCACCCCCCTTCTCCCAGCCCAGATCAAGAGCTGGGAGACAAAACAAACACTATGCTACTTTGTCTATTGCCACAGATTGGCCCATTCTGGGCATTTCCTATATGAGGAACCTTAGAACATGTGCCCTTTGGAGTCTGGTTTCTTCCACCTAGGATAATGTGTTCAAGGTCTCCCTGTGATGCAGCACAGGTAAGTGTGTCCTGTCTGTCTTTCAGGTCTGAATACTTCCTCACTGGGCGGCTGTATCACGTTGTGCTTAAACTTGCGTCCGTTGGTCAGTGAACAACAGGGCTGTTTGCACCTTTGTCCTGTTACGAGTTGCGCTGCTCTGATCGTGCATACGAGAGTTCTGCATAGGACGGAAAGACGGGGGACAGACTCTCCTTTTGTGACTTTTGAATGCGAACTGTTTCTACAGGTGGCTCATCTCACAGAGATGAAGGCTCATCTCTCTTACAGAGACACACAGAGTTCTGACCTGCACAGAGAGACCTGGAGAGCATGGTGGGAGAAGGAAAAAGACCCCTGTGTGTGCCCTCTCAGCTGCCCAGGCACAGTACAGGAGCTGGGGAAACACGGCGATCCCTCCTTTTCTGGACCCTTCACTGGCAAACAGACAGCAACGCCGAGTGGGCCCTGGCTAAGACGCTAGTTTCTGCGACGCTCCCTCCCTCGGTCTTCTCGTCCGATCTCTCCCAATCCCATGGCTTCCACTGCCGCCTCTATGCTCACCGGGCTTCCCGTCCGGATTCTGGCGCAGACCCCTCCCCAGGGTTCCTGCCTGGCAGAGGCAGCTGCTCACCATGAGGATGTCTGTTTCCACATCCCACACTCCAAAGCCAGGCCCCTCATCTCCCTGAGAACCTGCTCCCTACAAACTCCCCACAGTCTCCCCCAGTTCAGCAAAGGGCAGCTCCCATCAGGCCAACATTATGTCACTCCAGCTTCTCCCTTCCCTTCAGACCACATGTTTGTTCCACCTACAAATCTCATAGGCTCTACGAGACCTGAGTCTCACCACTTCCCAGGGCCTGCACGGTTCCCAGCCTGGTCCCTCGGGCTCTGCAGCTTTCTTTTGTGCATTGCTTTTTGTCTGTCTCCCCCTGCTGGAACATGAGCCACGTGCCCAGCACAGGGCCTGACTTTGGGACACGTTTGCTGGATGAGATGCCCCCTTTACTCCTCGGCCTCCACAGAGACTCCGCTCCAGTTCAACTCATCCAGGCCACTCACCGGCCCCTCGGGGCACCCACTGCACCCGGAACTGCTTCAGAGTATGAGCACCTCAAAAACAGGGGTTAGGGTCTCGCTCAAGTCGGGGTCCCAGCATGACTTAGCACAGGGCCTGGAACACGGGCCACTTCGGGTTGTGTCAGTTTAGAGTCCTCTTGAGGACTTGAGGACCACCAACACAAGTCTTTCCTGAGCCCCTGCTGCTTCTCTCCCCTCCCCAAGACTAGCGCCATACTGGTTCGGAGCACTCTGGACTGAGATCTCCCATCCTCCACCAACCAAACTGAATTATCATCGGCTCCCCAATGCCCAGCAAAGGGCCTGGCGTAACCACAGCTGACTGAAAGGCCTGAAGAGAGGGCATTGGAGGAGAAGGGAACAGCATTGCAAAAGCCATCAGCGAGTAAGGTACCCTCTCCAGGGTATAGGAGGCTTGGGTGGTGACATGCAGCAAGGGGGGGAGAGACAGGTAACCATAGGTTCCCGACACAGGTGGGGCTATAAAGCTGAGAAACTGGGTGCCTGGGTGGCTCAGTGGGTTAAGCCTCTGCCTTCAGCTCAGGTCATGATCTCAGGGTTCTGGGATCGAGTCCCGCATGGGGCTCTCTGCTCAGCAGGGAGCCTGCTTCCTTCTCTATCTCTCTGCCTGCCTCTCTGCCTACTTGTGATCTCTCTCTGTGTCAAATAAATTTTTTAAAAAAATCTTTAATAAAAAAAAAAAAATAAAGCTGAGAAACTAATATCACCCTGCCCACTCACTGCCACCTCTGAGTGGTGCCCCAAATCCGCTCCTCCTCAGCCTTCTCCATCCAACCTGTTGCTCAAACCACATACCCCAGCCATCTAAGCTCTTCTTCCTTACACCCTGCGGCTCAAACCCCAAAGACAACCCGAGACTGACAGATGGCACTGCAGTCTGAGCTACCTACTATCCCCTCTTGCCTCCTAACCGGCCTTCCTCCTCCCACTCTTGTTCCCACTACAATCCCATCTTCACTCAGCAGCCTGATTTTTTCAAAAGGCAGGTCAGTTTCCTGTTGCTCTGATGCTCAAAAGCCCCCATGGCTCACTGGGGAAGCTAGAATAAAAGCCAAACCCCACATCGACCTCTACAAGGATCAGGCTCCCCAACATATCTTCCAATCTCATCTGTTTTTCTTGGCTCCAGCTACAAACACACCAAACTTCTTCCTGCCTCAGGGCCTTTGCATTTGATGGTCCCTCTGCCCAGGGCTTTCTTCACATGACTGACTTTTTTGTCAAATGTCACTTCCCCTGAGGAGCGATTTTTGATATCACCCCAGCTAAAGAGACTGGCTACTCTGTTTTATTTCACTTCGTATAATATATCAAACCCTGAAAGCACTGTTTTATCATTATTACTTATCACTTGTCTACTGTCTGTCTTTTCCCTGAGCAAGGACTTTCTCCGACTTGTTCGGGGTTCTAGAACAGTGC
Source organism: Taxidea taxus jeffersonii (assembly GCA_003697995.1). Classification (NCBI taxonomy): domain Eukaryota; kingdom Metazoa; phylum Chordata; class Mammalia; order Carnivora; family Mustelidae; genus Taxidea; species Taxidea taxus. The sequence goes on along the minus strand of ML109479.1, from coordinate 45,142 downwards.
CTGGCACAGCGTACTCAATATTTAGTGAATAAAGGATGACACCATGCCCCCACGTGCACCCATGATCATCCTCCAATGCGTCCGGGGTCCCGTCGCCCCAAAGACCCTCCAGAGTGCATTCCCCAGTTCGCCCGGGGGCCAGGCACGCAGCACAAGCTCCCACCGCACGCCGAGGGCCCCACCAGACCCCTTCATCTTCCCGCGCGCCCCCGCGCACGCTCCCACGACCACCCGCCCCTGCCCGTGTACCGCGCGCCCCCGAGCCAAAGGGATCCCTCCCGCTTCCATGACCCTCGTAACCCTTTCTAAGGCTTCCATGCCCAGCTCCTCCACCCTCCTTCCTTGTCAGCCGAATCCCTGCAATCTCCCTACTCCCCTTACTCACCCGCTTCAAACAGCGTTTCCCGCCACAACCTACGCCGCCGTGACCCCTGACTCCGGCGCGCGCAGGCTCAGAGACTCCGCGCGGCGGGCTGGGCCACGCCCCTCCGCCCAAGTAGGGCGAGACCACGCCCCATAGGGCTCGGGGCCACGCCCCTCCGTTCGACTGGCGCTAGGCCACGCCCCGTCTTTCCAACTTAGGATGCGGCCTCCTCCCGTTTTCTATAAATTCTTGCCAAACCCCGCCCCGTCTGAGGAGGGGTGAGACTGCTCCCAAGCCACGCCCCCTCTTGAAGGTACCTTCGCGGGTCTCGGTCCTCCGCCGGCGCAGGTGTGCGGCCCGCCCCTTGTCCTCCTGGCCCCGCCTCCCCACCCGCCCGCGCCGCGCGCCTCCTCCGCCCGCGGCTTTGCTTTCCGGCGGGGGGCTAAGTCGGGAGGACTTCCTGGGCGCCGTTCTGCTGGCCACCTGACGTCTGCCCTCCCTGTGGAGGGGAAGTCTGGTCAGCCTCCCGTCTCACAGCCTGTTTCCTTATCCGCCACCTAGACTCGGCGCAGGGCGGCTACACTTGGGACCGCCAGGCACACTGCTTGGAAAGGGACAACTGCTTCTAACTAGTCACTTCCCCGTCACCTTCCCCCGACCCGCTCCAGAAAACACACCTTTCAGTACCCAGCCCATCCCTCCAAGCGGCACCCACTTCAACCTTAGCCAGGGCTGACTGCCCAGCTCACTGCGGGGACGGCTCAGGGCCTGGCCCAGGGGAAGGAGGAACTAAGAGAACACCACAGCCTGGCCGGACTGAACTCACCAGAGCCTCCCACTTTCCAGACTCAGCATGTCTCCTTCCCTCAACTTGGAGGCCAAGCCCCCACGTCTTGGTTTCTGTCCCTGCTGGGCCGTGATATCCTGCGTGAGGACTTGCCTGCCTTCTACCTCTAGGTCCCCACACAGCCACACGCTGCCCCCATTGAAGGCCCTCCTCTCTCACCCTAGCTGGCCCCCTCCGGTCCCCCACTGCCAGCCCTGACTGGAGGGCTCGGAGGCCACCTGGGAGGATTTTAGCGTGTTCTCCCATGTGCCCAGTACCTACAATTGTGTTTGCCACATAGTAAGTGCCCCACGTGTATTTGTTCGATGAGTAACACCTGCAGCCCCATAGGGCCCAACACAGCGCCTCACCCACAAGTGGCTTCAGCAAATATTTTTTGCCTAGTGAAAGCCCAGGTCTCTTCAGCCACTGAAAATTCCTTTGTCCTTCAGTAGGCTCCAACTCACCTTGTACAGGGAGAAGATACCAAGGCTGTCAGCCTCTCCTGGAACCAACCCCCCTGCTGCAGAGCCTGGTCATGTCACCCTGAACCTTCCACCAGCCTAGCAAGCAGACAAGGTTCAGGGGGCTGGAGTCAGTGAAGACCCTAACAGCCCATCCCCGGTATATATCCTGGACTCACTCTGACTCAGGGCAAATTTCTATTCATACTTTATTTTTCTGTTTTTGTCTTTTTTTAGTTTTTATTAAATAAATGGAACAGGGGGGGGGGGCTGTGGTTTCTTAGCATGTAGGGGAGAGCCACAGGCCCCCCAATCCCTCTGCTCAAGGTGCATTGCGCAGCGAGCTCGAGGTGTAAGCTGGGTGGGGAGGGCAGCTGGTAGTGCTAGGAGAGTCCGAGGTTGGGATCTATGACCCATCCAGCCCTCCCAGGAAGACTCAGGGGGCAGGGAGGGAGCCTCCTGGAGCCTCACTGGGGCTCACGTGAGGGCTGAGGGCTGGCGGGGCCAGGGCTTATGCTCTAGGCCACAAGGTGGGCCCCCAGGCCTGGCCCCTTCCCACTCCAGGAGAAGGAAGGGGTGACAATGTCCATTTGTTGGAAGGTGCAGGGCTGTGGGGCAGGGTGGCCAGGCCCCTCATTCATGGACGTCCCAGATCTCAGACAGCAGAGGCGGTAGCTTCTTGTCTTGGAGCCGCAGAGCAAAGACCTGCTCCGAGTGCACAGAACTCAGAGTGCGCAGGCTCACGAGCTTCATCAGCATCCGTGGGAAGCGTAGCTGGTCCTGCAGGGGGACAGGAGGAAGGTGGGAGCTGGCCAGGCTCCTAACCTGCGAGGCTCTGGTCAGCCCGCGGACTCCCCCCCCCCCCCCCCCCCCGCTGCCTGCACCAAGCCTGGCTCCTTGAGCCATGGTATGAACAGGACTCTCCAGGGATGGAGGCCTGAGGACAGACTCTATGGAGAGGACATCAGCTGGAGCTCAGAGGGCTGCCAGGGGAGCCAGAGCTCAGAAGAGGAAGCAAGACCTCAGCCCCAGGCTGACTCCATGTGGGTGTGGACTTCCTGTCCCCACCAGGGCCTTGGGAGGGGCTGGGCTATAGAGAGCTCCGGGAGCTGCGTACCTGTGGCCTCTTGATGCGCGTGTAGGAGAGCAGTGCCTCCACATAGGGCTGCTGCAGGGCCTCGACACGGCTCGGCTCCTGCACATTGGGCCGGTCAGCGGAGAAGATGTTGATGGCGATGAGGAGGGCGTACTCGGCATCATCCAGGCCCAGCCGCCGCATGGCCCGTGAGAACTCGAAGATGGGGTTGATGAACTCCACCTGCAGGCCTGTGGGGGCAGGAGGTCTGGACAATAAGCTCCCCCAGCCCCAAACTGGCCCCATGCCCAGGCCCTAACACTGCTCAGTCAGCAAGGGGCAGCACGCAAGCAGTAGTGATTCTAGTGTTCTGGTCATGTCTGTTCACCTGGGTCCCTGCTGCCCAGGTGAGTGCCCGGCACATGGTAAGTGTGCCCTAACCTTGCCTGGATAAATGAACAAGTAAAAGTGAACGTTTATTCAGTATTTCCTACTACCCCACCCTACCTTCCCTGTACCTAGATTTTTAAACCTAGGTCACACCACATTAGCCTGCGGTGGCTTCCATGGCTTAGAGTAAAGCCTAAGCTCATTCCCAAGAGGGGTTCATTCATTCAGTCATCAAGCTTCATCAAGCACCACTATGTGCCAGGTCCCGGGATAGAGCTGTTTCCAAGACAAAACCTCCCCTCCAGTGGTACTTGCACTTGGAGGTTGTGGGGACAGACGACAGGCATTCACGTAAGCAGACCGTCACCATCCAGCCTGTCAGAGGGATGGCTGCTGGTGGACCAAGGTTAACGCACAGAAGGGTAATGGGGGCATGGAGAACCAAATCAACATCATAGACAAGGTGGCCACTGCATGGTGACGCTGTAGGAAGGCCTTACTGTAAGGGGACCTTTGAGCGACAACCCGCAGGAGGGAAAGCGACGAGTCATGAGGATGTGATAATGTCCCAGGCAGGTGCCACCTGTCTGCTCTGCCCACGACTGGGCAGCCTTCTGGGCCTCGAGACTTTCGATGTTGAAACTACAAAGCTACCACACGAACCAGGATGAGCTGGTCACCCATGCTGGCCAAGGGACCAACAGTTACAAATGCCCCGAAGCGGGAGCACAGCTGGTGGATGCAAACAAGAGGGAGAAAGCCAGTGTGGTGGGAGGAAGGTGAGCAATGGGAGATGAGCTTGGAGAGGCCCCTGCAGGGCCGGTGGGCCATAGCAAGGACTCTGGCTTGTCTCCCAGTGAGGCAGGAGCCACGCAGGGTACTGAGCAGAGAACAGAGATGAGCTGACTTGGTATGAACAGGACCCTTCCGACCGCTGTGTGAACAGACATATTCGGGACAACCCAGTGAGGGGACCCGGGAATGTTCCAGGAGACACGTTGGACAGTGACAGAGCATGGAGAGAAGTGGCAGGACCCCAACTTTCTCTCCAGTCCCATGTCCTTGTGCTCCAGATGCCTTGGCCTCCCTGTAGATCCAGCTCTTCCCTCACCTCAGAGCCTTTGTACATGCTCAGGCCCCTGCCAGAAACATTCTCCCGCCCAGTGTTCCCCTGTCCAACTCACACTCCGAGGGGGTTGAGATGGCCAGGGCTTAGGAAAAGGGAAGAAGATGGGGTTAGGAACACAATGTGGGAGTACACACAAGTGCCCCAGGAAGAAACAATGGGAGAGAGCTGGACTTACAAAGCCAAAACTGAAGAAACACAGCTTTTTTGTATGTGGGGTTGGAGTTCCCTGGCGGGCAATGCTACTCCCTAACTCCCTTCTCCTAAGCGATGTATCTCACCCCTCAGGTCTCAGTTCAACTGCACTTCCTCCAGAAGCCCACTGCCTAGGTCATCCCCAGAGAAGTGCTCTCAGAGGGCAAGGACCAGGACTGCCCTGTACAGTTGGGTAGGTTGCATACTTCACAATGGACTGAGCTCCAGCCTCCCTGCAGTGACACCAGGTTTTGGGAGGAGAGAGTGTCTTCTCTTAATTCCTACTGAAATGCCCTATGTGACAGCAGACCCCTCTGCCTCATTCACACAGCATCCCAGTGTGTGGACATGACACTCAGAACATATACCCTTATCACAATGTGAGGCTGGCTCACCCAACTTTGGAAATAAAGAATGAGGTGACCTGAGATCTCCTACCAGTTGGGGTCCAACAAGGGTCCAAGAAGGGCACCAGCCCTGCACCCTCCCATCCCACTCTCTGCCATACCTGCACGGTGAAAGTCATCCTTGCTATAGGTGAAGTCCTTCAGGAAAGTGATGCACTCCGTCTCATGGTTGTAGCGTCTGGCAGTCTCTAGCAGCATGATCTAGGGGCAACAGGGAGAGGAGTAGGCAGAGGAAAGGGCTCCTGGAGTCCCTATGACCCTTTAGTCACTGGTCTCTGCTCTCTTGGCTCGTGGGGGGACCTACTTTTGCCAGAATCATCCTTTGCCCCTCTGCCTCTGCCTGTCCCTTCAGCCACTCCAGCCTGCTGCAGTCAGCGTGTCAGCCATCAGGCTCTCTCCCCACCAGGTTTAGTGCCATGGCACCTTCCCTCCACTTAGGATACCCTCCCCAGGTGGTTACGAGGCATGAGAATGGGCACTGCCTGTTTTGTTCATTGTCACATACCCATCACTTGGAATGGGGCCTGGTCTATGCTAGGAACTCAAACCTTATTTATTATGGTTGTTTTGGTTTAAATGTCAACTCTGGGGCACCTGGGTGGCTCAGTGGATTAAGCCTCTGCCTTCGGGTCAGGTCATGATCCCAGGATCATGATCTCAGGATCCTGGGATTGAGCCCCGAATCGGGCTCTCTGCTCGGTGGGGAGCCTGCTCCTCCCTACCCCCTCTGGCTGCCTCTCTGCCTAGCTGTGATCTCTCTCTCTGTCAAATAAATAAATAAAATCTTAAAAAAAAAAAAGTCAACTCTCCCGAAAAGCCTTCCCAGCACCACATTCTTTAAAGCGCAGCGTTCTAGCCCAATCCTTGATTTTTCTCAGCCTCAGCCCGTTTCCTTTTTCTCCTTGGTCCCTGGGAGGCTCTGATGATCTGTTTAGTATTTTTGCCCCCCCCCCAAAGGGCAACAACTAGAGGAATCTGGCTCATTACTATGCTCCCAACAGCTGTTCTGAGGTTCCTTGTGGGCAGGAAGAAAGGGCCTTGTAGAGGATGGGCAGGCTGCCCATTACCTCAATGGTAGATGCCTTCAGGAGGGCGATCTGGTCCTCACGGCCCAGCTGCAGGAAGCCAGGCACCTGTTTAGCGAAATCCACAATCTCCTGGACTGAGATGATGGCTAACTCCGTGAAGTGGGCGAAACGCTGCTGGCGGGCATCGCGGGACTGGGGGTCTGCACCCAGGGGCCAGGGCTGGGGATACAGGGGCCAGGGTCACTATCAGGCCTCCTCCCTTGAGCCCAAGGCTGTGGGGACACCTTGAGGCAAAGACTGCGCCCTAGGGGACCCTATCCTCCAAGGCCCTGCCCTCTGGAGCCTTGATCCCTCCCCATGCGCTGGGCCTCAGCCCTGCTGGCTTTATCCCACCGGGCTCATCATCCCTCGAGGCTGCAGGGGGGGCGGGCAGTACCGTGACTTTGGGCTGGTCAGAGAAGGAGCGCTTGTTACACTGCAGTTGAGCAGCCACCAGCTGCTGGATCATGAGTTCCTGAGCAGCGGTCAACTGAACACCCTCGCCTTCCCCGGAGCCCTGGCCACCTCCGTCAGACCCTCCAGGGGAGGCCCCAGGCCCAGAGGTTGAGCTGTTGCCACCCGCCGGCCCTATGGGGGACTGCTGCTGCTGCTGCTGCTGCTGCTGCTTCCGAATCTTCTTCTTCCGGATCTGTTCTTCTGAGAGGACGCCTATTCAGGAGACACAGGCCTCAGTGGAGGCCCCCAGGGCTGGGCAGGGGCCAGAAGGGCCAGAGGGCCGGCTTCCCGGCCCCGACACTCACACTGCTCCCTCATCCCGGCCTCCTTGCATTTGCGCAGCCGGCACTGCTGGCACTTGCGCCGCATGAAGGCGTCCATCTGGCAGGTTCCGCCGCCCCGGCAGGCGTAGCGCCGGGCCCCGCCTCGGACCACACTGCGTCGGAAGAAGCCCTTGCAGCCTTCGCAGCTGAGCACGTTGTAGTGGAAGCCGGAGGCTTTGTCCCCGCACACGCGGCACAGCTCGTGGCCCAGCATCTTTGGAGCAGGGCCCTTCTTTCGCTTGCGCTCGGGTTCCTCTGCAGGGTCTGGAACGACTGGGGTGAGGTGGATAGAAGCCATGAGAGGCAGAGCCACACGGAAACAGCGGCCAGAGAGTCATCCCCGTAAGTGAGAAGAAACAAAGAGCCAGGGCACAGAGAGCGATCCAGGGAGACAGCAATTCAGAAGAAAAGGTGTGTGTGTGTCAGTGAACCCCAAAGAACAAACGACAGTAAGAGATATCAAGTAGGGAAAAAATACACTCACAGGACAAAAAAAAGAAGTGGCAAATAGGTATGGAAGAAAAAAATCAATTAGAAATTGGGAGCCTCCCATCCTCATTTCTGATCTTTCTCCCTTCCTAGATTCCTTCCCGAATCCCCCATCAACTCCCAACCCCTGCCCGCGAGCCCCATCTCACCCACGCTGCAGGCTGAGCGGGCCCAATCACTGCCCGGGACATCAGGGTCTGGACCCGCAGGCCACAGTTCAGGACCCTCCTCCTTTATAGCTGGTGAAGAAGAGGGGGCACTGGGTTGAGGCGGGCCATTTCCTGGGAGAGGGAAGCACAGTGAGTTTCTCCTGACTAGTGTGCAACGGGAGTGGGGACTGGCTTGGAAAGAGGTCACTCACCAGGCAAGGGAGTGTCCAAGGAACTGGTGGTGGGAGTGGACATGGTGGAGTCACGGAGCAACCTGCAGATAACAGGAGGACCGAGGGCCTTGTGGGGCCAGGGAGGGTCAGGTGAGGCCAGTCCCCCCCACCTTGATGGGGCACTTCTCCCCATCCTTCTAGAACTCCTCCCTTACTGCATGCAGACCCCACCCCTAATCCCTGCCGGCCTATAAAGCCTCTCCAGTTCTGACAGAGCCCACCCCCTACTGGTCCAGGTCTCCGCAGGGTCTCAAGACGGGCTCTCACTAGACTCCGCCCCTCCCGTAGGCCCCACCCACCCCAAATCTGCCCACTCCCTCTTCCCAGATACGGCCTCAATCGTGCTCCACCCCACCAAGTTTTATCTTACCTACTCTTACTCCCACTTCTGCGGAAGAAGCACCCCCAACTTCACTCTGACCCCACCTGCTCCCCATGCTCCGGCCCCATCTTTTCCTCCTAGGTCCCGCCCAACCCTTCCAGGTCCCCCCCCCCCCCCACCCCTTAATCCTCCGCCCCCCCCCTTTGCCCCGCCCCGCCGGTACCCCTCCTTCCAGGTCCCGCCCCATCTCCCATTATGCCCCGCCTCCACCTCCTCCCATCACGCTCCGCCCCCACACCTCGCTCCAGGTCCCGCCCCTCTCCGAACACCAGTGGGGGGCGGGGCTCATGGCTGCACGCGAGGGTCTTGTGGGCGGCCTCTCGCGGGGTCTCCTACTCCCGTTGCCCTGGAAACAACCGGAGACAGCGCGAGCTACAGAAGGGAGGGGGGGAAAGGAGAGAAAGGGGGCTGAGCGGAGCGGCGCAGGGAACGCCGGGAAGCCCCGGGCCCGGGGAGCCTCCCGCGTCTCCCCCACACTCTAGTGCACCTGCCTCTGTCCCCTTGCTCTGCTTCTCCTCCTCCTTCTCTGTATCCTTTGGCACGCCGCAGCTTCTCGGATCCCCTCAAAAGTAACTTCGCCACTTCTTCCGGCAACCCCGCCGTGCGTCACTTTAGGAAAGGGGCGGGTAGCCAGGAGTGACGGACTTCCGGCCCGCTTAGGACTAGCCAAATCTGCTGCCCCGCACGGAAGTTGTGTGCTCACCGGAAGTTTACCGTCAGGGATGGCTCCACTGAGGCCTGGCAGAAGAGTTCCGGACCAGTTCGATCGCGCGCCGGGCCGCCGGGGGTTGTGGCCAGTTCCAAACCTTCCGGCCAGAAGCTGGGCGGCTTTAACTCATCCCTGTGCCTCTCTGGGCTCCGGGCCAAGGGTATACCTGGCGTAAATCTCCCGACCTTTAGCTCCTTTTTGCACACGTTTGATTTGAGGCATATTTGTCTTTTTTTGGTTGGTAACAAGTTTCTTGATTTTAGAGGCGCGCTGGTTTTTGGTTTTAAATAAACTGAAGTACAAACCTAGACCCAGGAAAAATATATTTAAAAAATAACTTGTTGATAAAAAGTACTAAAAAGGGGCTCCTGGGTGGCTCAGTGGGTTAAGCGTCTGCCTTCCGCTCGGGTGATGATTTCAGGGTCCTGAGATCGAGTCCCGTGTCCGGCTCTCTGCTCAGCAGGGAGCCTGCTTCCTTCTCTCTACCTGCCTCTCTGCCTACTTGTGATCTCTCTGTGTCAAATAAATAAATAAATTCTTTTTTAAAAAGTAATTAAAAAAAGCATAGCCTTCTCATGCCAAAATGATAAAAATAATAGCTTTTAAAGAAAATCCACAGTACTTGATCAGGTAGAAGAAGGAAACTGTCCTGAAGTCTTTCCTTGATGATGATCAGATCTATATGGAACATATATCCATTCCTTTAAGAAGCTGGATTTTGTTTTTAAGATTTGATTTATTTATTGGACAGAGAGAGAGCGCGCGAGGGAACACAAGCAGGGAGAGCAGGAGAGAGAGAAGCAAGCTCCCCGCTAAGCAAGGACCCTGATGTGGGACTCGATCACAGGACCCCGGGATCAAGACCTGAGCGGTAGGTAGACTCTTAAGGGACTGAGCCACCCAGGCGCCCCTACCAGTACTTGTTTTTATATCTTTTTGACTATAACCATTCTAGTGGGTGATACTTTACTGTTGTGATATTTCACTGTTTCAATTTGTACTTCTTTGGTGGCTAATTCTATTTCTTTTTATCACAGATATTTTGCAATGTGTAATTCTGCCTTTACTATTCTTTTAAAGATTTATTTATTTATTTGAGGGAGAGAGAGAGAGGGAGCCGGGGTAGGGGCAGAGGGAGAGAGAAACTGAAGCCCACCGCCACTGAGCTTAGAGCCCAGCGCAGGGGTGGATCCCATGACCCTGACATCAGACCTGAGCTGAAACCAAGACTAGGATGCTTAACCCACTGAGCCACCCTAGCGCCCCTGCCTTTACTATTCTGAAATGAAACCTGAAGATAATATAGCTGAACTATGTCCCCATAACAAAATATCATTTGCTTCACCAACTGCAACACAAAAGATGTATAAAGAGAAGCTAATGTGTAATAAAGTGACACCCTCTTCAACATGGACGCACAAGAGACACACCAAGAGCCAGATCTTATTTCAAAAGATAGAATTATTGTACATTTGAAAGCAACAGAGCAGTCCGACACAGGAGTGCTCAGGCAGCACTGTCGCGTGTAACACAATTTTTCCAAAATTGTGGTCAAATATTAAAAGAAGGCGGGGTCAAATTGTGGTCAAATATTTTTAAAAGGCCAGGGTGGAAGCAGCTGAGTGAGATGGGGATGGGGGAAGGGTGCGAGATAAGATCGTACCTGAAGGTCGGATCAGGAGGCCTTGCGGGTCTGATGTGTCCAACATTGGCTCAGCGCTCACAAAACCCGTCCCTTACCCTGGGTGACCCCGGCGGACTACATTTCCCAGCATACTCTCGCAGCTAGGCGCACCACGTGACTGGGTTCCGGCCAATGGAACACGAGCAAAAGTAATAGGCGATTTGAATAAAAACCCGTGTCTGGGGGACGCTTGGGTGGCTCAGTTGGTTAAGCGGCTGCCTTCGGCTCGGGTCGTGATCCCAGCGTCCTGGGATCGAGTCCCACATCGGGCTCCTTGCTCAGCAGGAAGCCTGCTTCTCCCTCTGCCTCTGCCTGCCTCTCTGTCTGCCTGTGCTCACTCGCTCTCTCTCTAACTAATAAATAAATAAAATCTTAAAAAAAAAAAAAAGCCCGTGTCTGCCCTTACACCAAGGTGTCTGACACTTCCACACCGAGGTTCAAATCCCCCCGCCCCCCAAGCCCCCAGCACACCAGGGCCATTCCCTCCCCTATCCCCACTCCTCAGTTTCCACCTTCTGTGAAGTGTGGATCATAATCCCTCTTTTACAGGATTGCTAGAAGATTACATAAAACTTGAAGAATTGTGTAATCCTTTACCCAGTCGAATCCTGAGTCCTCTGGTGGGTTATGTTAAAGTGAGTGTGGAGTCCCAGAAAGGCGTCGCGCACTTACCTTGGGCAGGGGGCAGCCAATGTTTATTCTTTTTCTTTTACAATGGAGGGGAGGCTAGAAAGACCCTGATGTTTCAGGACTTCAGCCCAAGAAACTGGAAAGGTGCAGTTTAAAAATTAAAAGCAAAAAAAAAATTTTTTTTTAACTACTTCCTTGGCCAGGTGCTTAACAAATGCTTGCCAGCGGGCGCCTGGCTAACTCAGTGGGAAGAGCATGTGACTCTTGGTCTCCGGGTTGGGAGTTCGAGCCCCACTTTGGGTGTAGAGATGACTTAAAAATAAAAATATTAAAAAACACAAAATGCCAGGGTGCCTGAGTGGCTCAGTTGGTTAAGCGTCCAGCTCTTGATTTCAGCTCAGGTCATGGTCTCAGAGTGTGGGATTGAGCCCTGCTTGATCTGGGGCTCTGAGTTCAGTGGGAAGCCTGCTTCTCTCTCTTTCCTTGTGCTCCTCCCCCTGTTTACCCAAGCTCTCTCTCTGTCTAAAATGAATCAATAAACCTTTTTTTAAAAAATGCCTGTTGGGGGCCGCCTGGGTGGCTCAGTCCTTAAGCATCTGCCCAGGGTCCTGGGATCTAGCCCCGCATTGGGCTCCTTGCTCCACAGGAAGCGGGCTTCTCCCTCTCCTACTCCCCCTTCTTGTGCTCCCTTTCTCACTGTGTCTCTCTCTGTCAAATAAATAAAATCTTAAAAAATAATGCCTGTTGGATTATAGTAAGTTATGTAAAATTAAGAGACTGGTTTTTCAAGGAGAGCCTGCGTGGCTCAGTCCGTTAAGCTTTAGGCTCAGGTCATGATCTCAGGGGTTGTGAGAGTTGTCTCTCTCTCTCTCTGCTCTTCCCCCATGCCTGCTCTCTTGGACTCTCTCTCAATTAAATAATCTAATAAATAAATAAATTTTTAAAAATTTTGAAATTAGGCTCTCTGCTCTTCCCCGTTCGACAGTCAGCCGCATCTTCAGGTGCAGTGCCAGCCGCGTGCCCAAGACATGATGGTGAAGGTCGGAGTGAACGGGTTTGGCTGTATTGGGCGCCTGGTCACCAGGGTGCTCTTAACTCTGGCAAAGTGGATATTGTCGCCATCAATAACCCTTTCATTGATCTCAACTATAGGGTCTACATGTTCCAGTATGATTCTACCCATGGCAAATTCCACGGTACAGTCAAGGCTGAGAATGGGAAGTTTGTCCTCAACGGGAAGTCCATCTCCATCTTCCAGGAGCGAGATCCCGCCAACATCAAATGGGGCGATGCTGGTGCTGAGTATGTTGTGGAGTCCACTGGGGTCTTCACCACCATGGAGAAGGCTGGGGCTCACTTGAAGGGTGGGGCCAAGAGGGTCATCATCTCCACTCTTTCTGCTGATGCCCCCATGTTCGTGATGGGTGTGAACCATGAGAAGTATGACAACTCCCTCAAGATTGTCAGCAGTGCCTCCTGTACCACCAACTGCTTGGCTCCTCTGGCCAAGGTCATCCATGACAACTTCGGCATCGTGAAGGACTCATGACCACCGTCAATGCCATCACTGCCACCCAGAAGACTGTGGACGGCACCTCTGGGAAGCTGTGGCATGACGGCCGAGGGACCGCCCACAACATCATCCCTGCTTCCACTGGTGCAGCCAGGGCTGTAGGCAAGGTCATCCCTGAGCTGAATGGGAAGCTCACTGGCATGGCTTTCCATGTCCCCACCCCCAATGTGTCTGTTGTGGATCTGACCTGCCACCTGGAGAAAGCTGCCAAATATGATGACATCAAGAAGGTGGTGAAGCAGGCATCAGAGGGCCCCCTCAAGGGCATCCTGGGGTACTCTGAGGACCAGGTTGTCTCCTGTGACTTTAACAGTGACACCCACTCCTCTACCTTCTATGCCGGGGCTGGCATTGCTCTCAATGACCACTTTGTCAAGCTCATTTCCTGGTATGACAATGAATTTGGCTACAGCAACCAGGTGGTGGACCTTATGGTCCACATGGCCTCCAAGGAGTAAGAGCCCCCTGGACCACCAGCCCCAGCCAGAGCAAGAGGAAGAGAGAGGCCCTCAGCTGCTGGGGAATCCCTGCTCCAACTTGTCCCCCAGTTGAGAATCTCCCAACCTCCACTGTTTCCATCCCAGACCCCTTGAAGAAGGGGAGGGACTTGGGGAGCCCTACCTTGTCATGTACCATCAATAAAGTATACTGTACCCAGCCCCCAAAATTTTTTTAATTAAAATTTTAAAAATTTCAAAGAAATTTTTTAAAAAAGAAGTATTTATGTCAGAGAGAGAGCGAGAGAGAGAAAACATGCATGATTGGGTAGGGGGGAGGAGGAGCAGGACTCGATCCCAGGACCCTGAGCCCAAGGCAGACACTTAACTGACTGGGCCACCCAGGCGCCCCAATAATCTTTTCTTTCTTTCTTTTTTTTTTTTTAAAGAAAGAGACTGGTTCTTCACGATTTCAAAAAAGCTCTTTGAGTTTTATTGTTGACGTAAAAGTGTGTGTAGACTTTTGCACATGTGCACATTTTCATAGCATGTATACTAACTTTTTAGACTTTCAGAAAATGTACATTGAAATCGATGTGAAAAAAAATGAAACAAACTGTATTATTGGAAGTCGTGTAAAATAGATTGATAAGAAATGTTTTTCCCCCACACTGATAGGGAATAATCACAAGGCTTTTCATTTCTAGGTGTTGGGAGTATGGTTCTTAGAGTGAATAAATCATGACTAGGAACCCCCCCCCCCCCAAAAAAAAACAAGAAAAGAAAAGAGACTCATGAGGTGGGTGGGGACAGATCGATCTTGGCTGGGGAAATAGGCCCACACCACCACCGTGTGGCCATTTTCGGAATTTGCAGGCAGCACCTTTTAGAAATCACTTGGGGCAAGTAAGAATTAGGACTGGAGGCAGAATCCGGGTGAGGGGATTCTGAGGGGTCCAGACTGAATATTCCAGCTGCTAAAACAGAGCGGGGGAAGATGTGGTAAGATTTCTTGTGGAGAAACTGACTCTCCATCCTCTGTGTCAGGGATATCCCCTAAAGCAGTGGTGCTCAAAGTGGGTTGTTGGAAGTATTTACTTGAGCATTTACTGGATGCTGGGAACTGTCCTAGGTGCTGGAGACACAGTGGTAAATGAAACCAAGATGCCTGCCCTCATGGAGATTAGGTTATAATGGGGAAACAGGCATTCAATGTGATAACAGAATTACCAGTATAGACAATATCAGTGATCCTAAGATACACGTAGCTTACAACTGATGACATCTTAGGGTCAAGTAAATATTCAAAGGGGTTGAGGGCTATGAAAAAGAATAGGTCAGGGTAAAGGAGATTGGAAATTTGGGGAGAGGATGATTGCCACATTTAAATAGGGTGTTCAGGATAGACTTTGCTAAGAAGGTAATACTTAGGTAAAGATTTGAAGGAGGAGAGGGGCTGAATAGGGTTTTTCTGGAGGGAAAACGCTCAGGCGGAATAGACGGTGCAAAGGCCCTGAGGTAGGAGCGTGTCTGGGTTTGTCTGTGGAACAACAAGGAGGCCAATGTTGCTTGACTGAATGAGCGAGGGGGAGTGGGGAGAGATAATTGTCGGAGAGGGAATGAGGCCAAAATCATAAAAGGCCTTTCCTTCTTTTTTCATTTTATTTATTTATTTATTTATTTATTTATTTGAAAGAGAGAGAGAGAGCATGAGTGAGGGTAGCAGAACCCGATGTGGGGCTCAATCCCAGGATCAAGAGCTGAGCCTAAGGCAGATGCTTAACCAGTAGAGCCATCCAGGCGCCCCACAAAGGGCCTTTCAATTCCATGATGCCATCGGTACCTCTGATCCTTCAATCCTACCCTTTTTTTCTTTATTGCCTCACCTCCTCTCATGTCTTCTCTCCCTTTCTTAGATTCTAAGGGCAAGCACCACAGTCATGTCCTTGCACATGTGACATTAACTTCCTTGCTCTTTCTCCCTCCATCACACCTGCCTGGCCAATCCCCAGCCCTGGTTAAAATGGACTTTGCCTTTTCTGTGCCTGCTCCCACCTAGCTGAGCTTGCGAGTGGACACACTTGAGCTGTGTGACAGCAAAGCTCAAGTGACCATTCAGAACTGATCTGCAAGGCCTCTCCAGCTCTGCTCTCCAGTCTCTAAGAAACCGTGTCCTCACCTTCTCTCTCAAAACCTCCAGCATCCCTCCCCCTCTTCGCTCTCACTTCTTCTTTTGCTGAAAAAATAGAAGCCACCAGAAGAAAATTTCCCAATGCTTACCCCAGGGCCACCGCTAGCTCACCTACAGAGGTACATACAGTGCTGTCCCTCCCATGACCATGACCATGTTTGAACGCATTCCATTTGGGCTCTGAATCCCTTCCCCTCTCCCTACTCAGAACGTTCCCTCTTGCAATGTTTCCTTCTCTCTCTTGCATCATTGTTTGTACACCCCTTGAGCTCTTGTTCCTTTAGGATTCCCCTTCGACAAATGCCCACACTTCCTCATGGTGCTGTTGAGAATACTTCCTGAAACCTGCGGATCTTAGACCCACTTCTCTGTCTGAGCTCCCTCCTCCTCCCACTTGTAATTCCATCCAGGAGCCCCAGTGCCGGATATTAATCTAACAAAAATAATTACATAACTATATTAAACAGGAAAGGGGAGAGTGTGTGTAAGAAGTGTGGGTAGAGGGGCGCCTGGGTGGCTCAGTTGTTAAGTGTCTGCTTTTGGCTCAGGTCATGATCTCAGGGTCCTGGGATTGAGCCCCGTGTCGGGCTCTCTGCTCAGCGGGGAGCCTGTTTCCCTCTCTCTCTCTCTCTCTCTCTCTCTGTCTGCCTGCCTGTCTGCCTACTTGTGATCTCTGTCAAATAAATAAATAAATCTTAAGAAAAAAATAGAAAGATTCTATTAAAAAAAAGAGAGAGATGGAGAGATTGATAGAAATGTGGTCAAGGGATGCCTGGGTGGCTTAATCCATTGAATGACTGCCTTCAGCTCAGGTCATGATCTCAGGGTCCTGGGATGGAGTCCCGAATCCAATTAGCTCCCCACTCAGCAGGGAGACTGCTTCTCCTCCTCCTTCTGCTGCTCCCCCTGCTTGTGCTCTTTTGCGAGCTCTCTCTCTGTCATATAAATAAATAAAATCTTAAAAAAGAAACAGGAAAGAAATGTGATCAAGCAAATAAAGCAATGGTAGAATCTAGGTGGTGGGTACCTGAGTCTTCACTCTAAAATTTTTTCCATTTTATTCTATGTCTGAAATTTTTCATACTTAAGAGCTGGAGAAAAAAGGACTGAAGTAAATCCATATGCTGTGTTTCCTTTTCTTTTTTTTCTGTAAGATTTTACTTTTTTAAGTAATCTCTACATCTCACATGGGGCTCGAACCCCGAGATCCAGAGTTGCATGTTCTACTGACAGAGCCAGCTGGGTATCCCACCTGGTATTTATTTATTTATTTATTTACTTTTTTTTAATTTATTTACTTTTAAAGATTTTATTTATTTGACACAGAGAGAGATCACAAGTAGGCAGATGGCAAGCAGAGAGAGAGTAGGGGAAGCAGGCTGCTTGCTGAGCAGAGAGTCGGATGTGGGGCTCGATCCCAGGACCCTGGGATCAAGCTAAGGATGTTTATAAATGCCAAGTGTTTAGGGGAGAGGACTATCATGTTTACTACTTATTTGAAATATATATAATAAAAACAGAGGGGTTGGGGCGTCTGGGTGGCTCAGTGGGTTAAAGCCTCTGTCTTTGGCTCACGTCATGATCTCAGGGTCCTGAGATCCAGCTCCACATCTGGCTCTCTACTCAGCAGGGAGCCTGCTTTCCCCTCTCTCTCTGCCTGCTTCTCTGCCTACTTGTGATCTCTCTCTGTCTCTGTCAAATAAATAAATAAAATCTTTTTTTTAAAAGATTTTATTTATTTATTTGTTAGAGAGAGAGAGAGAGCACAAGCACAGGCAGAGGCAGAGGGAGAAGCAGGCTCCCTGCCAAGCAAGGAGCCTGATGTGGGACTCGATCCCAGGACGCTGGGATCATGACCTGAGCCGAAGGCAGCTGCTTAACCAACTGAGCCACCCAGGCGTCCCAAATGAAATCTTTTTAAAAAATCAGTTAAGGGGCACCTGGGTGGCTCAGTGGGTTAAAGCCTCTGCCTTCAGCTCGGGTCATGATCCCAGAGTCCTGGGATCGAGCCCCATATCAGGCTCTCTGCCCGGCAGGGAGCCTGCTTCCTCCTCTCTCTCTGCCTGCCTCTCTGCCTACTTGTGATCTCTGTCTGTCAAATAAATAAATAAATAAATAAATCTTTAAAAAAAAATCAGTTAAAAAAAACAGATGGGTTGTTGGACAAATAGAGGAATGGACTGGATAGATGTGTACCAGAGGAAATGCAGCAAAATATATGACTTTAGAATCTAGGTGGTAGGTAATGGGGTTCACTATACAATTCTTTCAACTTTGCTATCGCTTCAATATTGCTATCTTCATAATTTGTCAGGGAAAATAAATCAAGCCATAGTGCTGTGCACTTAAGATTAGTGCATTTTACTGTATGTAAGTTACATCTACATTTTTTCTTTAAAAAAGATTTTGTTTATTTATTTGAGAGAGAGAGCATGAGGCAGGAGGGGCAGAGGGAGAGGTAGAAGCAGACTCCAGGCTGAGCAGGGAGCTGGATGCGGGACTCGATTCCAGGATTCCTGGATCGTGACTTGAGCTGAAGGCAGATCCTTAACAGACTGAGCCACCCAGGCACGCCACCTCTAAATTTTTCTTAAAGTCCAAGGTATATGGTTAAGTGCAGAAGAAGAAACAGAAGTTACTGATCAATAAGTGCAGTCTGCTTTTATTTACTTTTTAAAACGTGCAAGCTGATATTGATTTGCAGAGCTAAGCTAGAAAACCAAAAACATCAAATCGTTCCTCAGAAATGCTTGCAGCATCCTGATCAGGGGGCTTGGCTAACAATGCAGATTCTTGGGCTCCGTCTCAGGCCTTTGGAATCAGGCTCCCTGGGAATGGTGCCCAGGAATCTGCATTTTCAGTAGATTTTCTGATCTTCATTTAATATTTGAGACACTTAATCAGTGAAAAAGAGGGCAGGCCCAGAGACAAAGACACTGCCAATTATTTTTATGCTCTTTCCATGGTAGTGGAGCTATGGGCTATTTTTATTGGCGTGTGTGTGTTTCAGTATTTTCCAAATAAACCCATAATAGTCAGGATCCCACTTATCATGGGACAGAACGCCTTAGTCTAACCTTCTTCCCTCTTCCCCCACATGCTTCACAAACCCCTGCCCTCCCTTCTCCTGCCCAAGAAAACTCTTGTGGTTAATGAGTCTCAGAAAAGTGAAGTGAAATGAAAGTCATAGATAAGAGCGACAGCCGCTTAAGGATTGAGTGGGGGTGGGGGGCCCCCCTGCCGGAGACCGCCCCTCCCCCACCCCTGAAGTTGGGAGTGAGGCGCACGGGCGACAGGAGCTGACCCCCTCTGGCGACCCCACACAACTATTGCACACATCCCTCCAAAAACACCAGCCGCTTCCCGACCCCCGACCTCCGTCCCCTCTTACTCCCAGAGAGCCTTCACGCCCGGGTCACTTCCGAACCCCGGAGGTGGGCGGGGCACAGGGTGGAGACTCGGGGGGAAGAAAACGCGTGGGTCTCCACCCGGTCCCTAGAGATGTCCCCGCTACCGCTGCTGCTGCTGCTGCCGCCGCTGACGTCACTGACTGTGGAGCCCGCTCGGGCGTCGCTGATCCGGTACCGGGGACCCCATCACCATCCCAAACCTGGGACGGCCCCTCCCCCTCTTGCCCTTTAAGTCTGGGCCCCCCCAGTTCAGTGACTCCCAAGCCTAGCTCCCCAAGACCCATTACTCCTATCTCTTGGGTTCACAGATCTCCAAACGGGGCTCTCACTCCGCAGGGGGTGGGAGGGGTCCACCCTGTTAGGTCCTAAGAGGGCAGCCCTTTCAGTCTAAGGTCCTCCAACCCTGAGACCCTGGATTGGGGGACTCCTCCATCCTTCCTGTCTCCAGACAAGTTTTGGGAGGACCTCACAGATCCCTCCTTGAGCTCTGATGATCTTGTACTGGGATCTCCAGACATGCGACTCCCCATATCCCAACCCAACAAGATCTTGTGGACACAGAGCTGTGACTCCCTCAGACTCACATCTTCCAAACTGTTTAGGTCTCAAGAAATCCAGTTTTGGGGACCCCAGTGACCTCCCCCTTCCCCTGGCCTCTGGTGCCCCACACCCCAATCTCTCACTTCTTCTCCTCTCTTCTCCCATCCCCTGGAATTCTTGATGGGGGGGAGGGTCCTCTTCCAGAAAACATTTTCCCCACTTGACATTCTTGAGCCTCTCAAAGATTGAGTCATAGGGGGGCGCCTGGGTGGCTCAGTGGGTTAAAGCCTCTGCCTTAGGCTCAGGTCATGATCTCAGGTCCTGGGATCGAGCCCCGCATCTGGCTCTTTGCTCAGCAGGGAGCCTGCTTCCACCTCTCTCTCTCTGCCTGCCTCTCTGCCTACTTGTGATCTCTGTCAAATAAATAAATAAAATCTTTAAAAAAAAAAAAAAAAGATTGAGTCATGGGGGGCAAAGATGTGAGGGAAGGAGCAGGGCTCCAAGGAGTGATTAAGAACAGAACAAAAATATTACTGCACAGGATGTTTGCTAACCTGCTTTTTGAACCAAAAAGATCACGGCCATTTCCCAAGCCAGCGCAAAGGATAGTGATTCTCTGAGAATCATTTCAAGACCAACAGCATCTGCATGTCCCAGAAACTTGGTAGAAATGCAAATTCTCAGGCTCCATCTCGGACCTAGTGAATCAGAAAGGACGAGCTCTGAATTTCACCTCTCAGTCAGGGGTTGGCAAATAGTTAGTTCAAGGCCAAATTCATCCCGCTGTGGATGAATCCCAGTCATGTTGCCCAGGACTGTTTCCATGCTGTACTCACAGAGGTGAGTGGTTGCAACAGACACCGATGGCAGGCTAAGTCTTTACAAAACTTTGCCCTTCACCCCTGCTCTAGGTGGTTCCTGTTCCTGCTAAAGTTTGAGAACCACTGGCATAGAGGGCTACTTTCTCCTTTTTTTTTTTAATTTGACCACATAAACATTTATTTATTTATTTATCTGACAGGGGGCGGGGTTGGGTAGGGAGAGGGAGAGCTTCCAAGCAAGGGGAGAAGCAGAGGGAGAAGCAGGCTCCCCGCTGAGCAAGGAGCCCCAATGCGAGCCTTGATCCCAAGACCCTGGGATCATGACCTGAGCTGAAGGCAGACGCTTAACTGACTGAGCCACCCTGGGCGCCCCTACTTTCTCCTTTTTAGTGGTTGAATGGGTTCCATTCTATGCATGTTCCATACAGAGCCAAGTCCTAGCTAGTTGGTCTCCAGTTTTCAAAATCAGATACATCCTCATAAACACCTCTTAGTGCACTTGTCCAGCCATCTCCTATAGATGAAACTCATTGAACCAAAATTAAGTTGGGCTAAAAGGTGTGCAGTTTTAAGCCCTATGATACATACTTGCTGAATCATCCTCCAGAAAGTCTGTATCAATCCACATCAATCCACAACCCCGAGCCAACAGTGAGTATTGGTGGTTCTTTGCCAATCTGCAGGGTCAGAAAAGGTTTCTGACTCTTGTCATTTGTATTCCTTTGACGACTACTGGGGTTGAACATCTAACATAAAAAGATGTTATTTTTTAGAAGCTGTTTGTACTTCTTTTGCCTGTTTATGTCCTTTGCGTATTTTCCTACTGGATATCAAGAACTGTGAAGTTAGCTTGCTACAGTTTCATTTCACGGGTGCTCATAGAAGACACAAAACTCCCAGGTCAGAGACAATGACGGGTTATTACTCTTGGCAACAGTAGTAGCCAGGGTATTAGTTCTCTGAACCCCAGTTGCCATGGGGTGAGATGAAGAGGGCTGGCTGAGACCTGCACATGCAGTAAGGTATATTACAGGAAAGGAACCCAAAGTTTAGGGAAACTTAAACTTTTTTTTTTTAAGATTTTATTTATTTATTTGTTAGAGAGAGAGAGAGCGAGCACAGGCAGACAGAGTGGCAGGCAGAGGCAGAGGGAGAAGCAGGCTCCCTGCTGAGCAAGGAGCCCGATGTGGGACTCGATCCCAGGACACTGGGATCATGACCTGAGCCGAAGGCAGCCGCTTAACCAACTGAGCCACCCAGGCGTCCCGAAACTTAAACTTTTATAATGGATCATAAACCTGCTTGCTCTTTGCCCCAGAGGGAGACACTGTCTCCCTCCCAAGGCTATTCACTAAAGGAAATCCTTGACAAAGTCCGTCTTTGGAAATGTGAGAGAACCATGGCGAGTTGTCTCCCTAATGCTGGGTTGTTTATCTTATTCTTACTTGTTTGTAAAAGCTCTTTGCATATTAAAGGTGTTAACTCTTTGACATATAACCTGTAATTGTTTCCCCTAGATTACAAAAAAAAAAAAACACAAAACTTTTTTAACAGCTTTGTATGTTGGGAAAAGGGAGTACAAAGTTTTAAAATTTTAGAGGCCCATTCATCAACATTCTCCCTAATGATTTCTGATCTTGTTGTCATGCTTTGAAAATCCAGAGTCATTTAAACATTTTACTTCATTCTAGTGCTCTTAAGTATTACATTTGATGGGGCGCCTGGGTGGCTCAGTCAGTTAGGCATCTGCCTTGGGCGCAGGTCATGATCCCAGAGTCCTGGGATCAAGCCCTGCATCGGGCTCTCTGCTCAACGAGGGGTCTGCTTCTCCCTCTCCCTCTGCTTCTCCCCCACTTGTTCTCACTCTTTCTCTCTCCCTTACTCTCTCTCAAATAAATAAGAAAAAAATCTTTAAAAAAGTTACATTTCACCTTAAGTCTTGGATTATCTGGAACATAGTTTAGTATAAAGAATGAAATTGAGATTTGGTGCTTGTCCTCTCCCCCCACCAATAGTAAGGAAAATAGTCTCTAACATCATGATGAGAAGCATGCAAGGAACAGTTTCTGTGAAGGCTAGTTTTTTTTTTTTTTAAGATTTTATTTACTTATTTGACAGACAGAGATCACAAGTAGGCAGAGAGGCAGGCAGAGACAGAGCAGGGGAAGCAGGCTTCCCGCTGGGCAGAGAGCCTGATGCAGGGCTTGATCCCAGGGCCCTAAGATCATGACCTGAGCCAAAGGCAGAGGCTTTAACCCACTGAGCCACCCAGGCGCCCTGCAAAGACTAGTTTTGTGTTTAGGGTCTTTGGAAACCTTTGTGAGTATCAACTTCCTGAGGATGGTTTATTTTATGTTATTCGGAATATCTCTTATTGAAAGATTCTGGGGGAAGCTCTGTTTGGGATGGCCCAAAATTCTTTGGGGGAAATTTGTCATCATGGTTTGATATGTGTTTCGTTGGGTTTCCTGGAAGGTTGTTATTGTAGGGTTTCTGGTAATGACAGTTATTGTAGGGCCATAGAGACATTTGCTTTATCATTATATCCTATTTGGAATATTCTGTCATAGAGGGTCTCCAGGAAGAGTAGTTTCCTAACTGTCAGTATTCTTCCCGACAGGATCCCTCTCCGCCGAGTCTACCCTGGACATGGGACCCTGAACCCACTGAGGGGATGGGGGAAGCCAGCAGTGCCCCCCAGTGTGGAGGCCCCAACCCCTGGGGACAAGCCTGTCTTTGTACCTCTCTCTAACTACCTGAATGTGAGTCACAGCCCCAGAGAGTCCCTGCCCTCCTCCTCACTTAGGAAGCCAAGCTCTTCATTCCTCCTCTCTCCTGTTTTGCCATCAGGCCCAGTATTATGGGGAAATTGGACTGGGAACACCCCCACAAAACTTCTCTGTCGTCTTTGACACTGGCTCCTCCAATCTCTGGGTCCCGTCCGTAAGATGCCACTTCTTGAGTCTGCCCTGCTGTGAGATTTCTTTTTTTTTTTTAAGATTTTATTTATTTATTTGACAGAGAGAGATCCGAGATCCCAAGTAGGCAGAGAGGCAGGCGGGGGCTGGAGGGGGGAAGCAGGCTCCCTGCTGATGAGGGGCTTGATCCCAGGACCCTGAGACCATGACCAGAGCCAAAGGCAGAGGCTTTAACCCACTAAGCCACCCAGGTGCCCCGCTGCTGTGAGATTTCTTGGAGGATGATAAGGCTGAACAGAGGTGATGAGAGAAGGGAGGGCTGGTTCTTGGCTTCCCAAGGATTTCTGAGGCACTGTTCTCTTCTGACATGCCTTCAGGGGTGACAAGGGCACAGAGGCAGGAGGCACTGAGGATATTCCCTTTCCCCAGTGACACCTCCCTGATCTCCTGACCTAGGGTTCCACCACCGCTTCAACTCCAAAGCCTCCAGCTCCTTCCAACCCAATGGGACCAAGTTTGCCATTCAGTATGGAACTGGGAAGCTAGATGGCATCCTGAGTGAGGACAAGCTGACTGTGCGTGGCCCTTGACCCCAGGAAGACTTGAGCCTTGGAGAACCCTAATTTCTAAGATGATCTGGCTTAGGGAGGTGCTTAGGAGGCGGGGCTTCCAGGGCAAATGTATGAGGCTTCTGGAGTGGGGGGCGGGGCTTCTTGGGTAAAAGGGGCAGGGTTTCTCAAGCAGGGGTGGGGCTTCCTGGTTGCAGGGGTGGGGCTTCCTGGTTAAAGGGGTGGGCTCCCTAAGTGGAGAAGCAAAGCTTCCTAGGCAGTTGGAGTTGTTTTCAAATGTCTCCAAATGTGGGATTCAGGCCTTCGTTTGCAAGCTCTCAGGGTTACAAAGGTAATGTTCTCCAAGAAGTAACTTGCCTCATTTGCATCTATCCCTAGATTGGAGGAATTAAGGGTGCATCAGTGATTTTTGGAGAGGCTCTGTGGGAGCCCAGCCTGGCCTTCACTTTTGCCCACTTCGATGGGATACTGGGCCTCGGTTTCCCCATTCTAGCCGTGGGAGGAGTTCGGCCCCCGCTGGATACACTGGTGGACGAGGGGCTACTGGATAATCCCATCTTCTCCTTCTACCTCAACAGGTAATGGGGAAAGGTCTACCTTCCTATGAGTCCTAGCCCCAGGAAGAACGTTCTGTTTTTAGGAAGTCCCTTACCCACTAAAGGAAGTCTCATCCTCCACTCACCAGTCACCGACCTAATCAATACAAGCAGTACCTGTTCAAAAGTTCCACTGATCAAGCAACCTTAAGACCTATGAAAGACACTCACCATCATTTGAAATGCTCCATGTTTCAAACCCAAACCAGGAAACTCCATGCTCTACCTACTCAACTTAGGAACCCCCTCTTCACCATACAGAAAGCCCAAATGCCATTTGAGAACACACCCCAGAAGTCAGAAGTTACCCATTTTATTTTATTTTTTTTAAAGACATTTATTTATTTGACACAGAGAGAGAGAGATCACAAGTAGGCAGAGCCGCAGGCAGAGAGAGAGGGGAAAGCAGGCTTCCTGCTGAGCAGAGAACCCAATGCAGGGCTCGATCCCGGGACCCTGAGATCATGACCTGAGCCGAAGACAGAGGCTTAACCCACTGAGCCACCCAGGCGCCCCAAAGTTACCCATTTTAATTTAAGAAGTCCCAGGTACCTTTTAGGAAGCTTGACCTTAGTTCAGAAAGCTCCACCCACCATCCAGGAAGTCTCCACTTTCCCTCTAGAGGCCCATCCCCCGCAGGCATAAAATCCTATGCACTTTCATTTACCCTGATGTCCACCCCACTCAGTCAACCCACTGTGTGGATCTCTTCTCCTGTACCTCCAAGAATCACTGCCCTTCCTCCCTACCACTGTCAGCCAAGTAGGAAGTCTACCACCTCTGAACTGTGAGACCTACAATTCAGAAGGTCTCACCATGCACCCAGGAAGCCACCCCACTGCTACCCAAGTCACACCTGCCAGAGCCAATTCACAAAACCCAATGCTCCACTTAAATTCCACCCCAAAAGTTCCATCTCCCACAGCCAAATCAGGAAGTCCCATCCCCACTTCAGAAAGCCCTCAGGACCCTACAATCCTGACCTTCCTCAAGAGCAGTCATCTCTCTCTTCACTTGCTGCTTTGCTTCCAGTCATAACATCTAGGCGCCCTGCCTGCATCCCACTACTCCCAGCTAGAACCTGGAGCCCTTCCCTTGGCAGGAATTCCCTTCCTTGGCCCCTACTGGGGCTGGCAAGGGAAACATCCATGACATTGCCAGCACTTTGTCTCTCCAGGGATCCTAAGGCAGCGGATGGAGGAGAGCTGGTCCTGGGTGGCTCAGATCCAGCTCACTATATCCCACCCCTCACTTTCTTGCCAGTCACAATCCCTGCCTACTGGCAGATCCACATGGAGCGGTGAGGTTCCTGGCCTTCTAGGTCTGGGAGGAATGGGCTAGAGCCTCATCTCCAGTGTCCTGGGAGAAAGGAGCTTGGAGGCCTGGACTCCTGGGTCTGAGGGAGGAGGGGCTGGGGGCCAGGATTCCTGGGTCTGTGGGAGGAGGGGCTGGGGGCCAGGACTCCTGGGTCTGTGGGAGGACAGCCTGGGCTAGGCCTCCTGTGTTTGAGGGAGGGAGGGCAGAAGGCCTGGACTCCTAGGACACTGGCTCCAATGTCTACCCCTTGCCCCCTCACAGTGTGAACGTGGGCACAGAGCTGACTCTTTGTGCTCAGGGCTGTGCTGCCATCCTGGACACTGGCACATCCCTCATCAC
The DNA here is from genome assembly GCA_003697995.1 of Taxidea taxus jeffersonii. Taxonomy (NCBI): domain Eukaryota; kingdom Metazoa; phylum Chordata; class Mammalia; order Carnivora; family Mustelidae; genus Taxidea; species Taxidea taxus. Next base: position 19,462 of record ML109479.1, on the reverse strand, counting down.
AGGACCCACTGAAGAGATCCAAGCCCTGCATGCAGCCATTGGAGGAGTCTCCCTGCTGTTGGGGGAGGTGAGGACCCAGTGTCTGGTAGGGATTTGATGGAAAACAATGCCAGGCCCAAGGGTGGGAATAAATGGTTAAAGAGTATCCCAGGGCAAAAGGCACTGGGCATCATGAGCGACAGGCTAGGAGGTAGTGGGAGGGAGCAAGGACCCCTCCTAGGCCTCTGCCGAGTCACTCCAGACAGGAGGAGACGGTGATGGAAGTTCATTCAGGACCGAGCAGGAGTGAGAAGCCTAAGGGGCCTGGCGAGGTCTGGGGGAGGTGTGAAGGAAGCTCAGGAAGAGTCAGGCGGCATTAGCCCCCAGAAAGTACCCCAGCAATCTAAAAAGGGCAGCTCTCGGCCGCTCATTTCCAGCCAAGTGTCTCTGTGCAGGGAAAGCCAGATCTTCTGGCTTGTTGGAGAAAGCCGAAAACATTATTTGAAACCTCCTGGTTCATGAATAATAACACTCTTAGTATGTGTCAGGCATTCTTCCAAACCAACCCATTTATTTCTCACACAACATCCCTGAAGTATTACTATCAACTAACACCTTCAAATTGGAAACTGAGGCACAGAGAGGTTAAGTGACTTGTCTAAGGTTGCACCTCAGTGGAATCCAAGGATACAACCTGTACCACCGTGGTGTACAGTTGGTAAATAATTTTTAAAACATTTTTGAAACTGTTAGACAATTGCAATACACCTGTGGGCTCCGTGTGCCTCCCGGGGCCAGCATTTTCTGATCCTCACGGGGCCAGCATTTTTTGATCGACAAGTAGATGGAGAAAGAGGTTTGATCAAAAGGGAGCCTAAAGGAAGTGGCAATGATTATGTATGTGTGTGGTGGGCAGAGCCGGTAAGGATAGAGAAGGCAGCAGAGCTTGACCACACAAGGCTCTGAGTACCTATTATTTTATTTTATTTTATTTTTTTATTTGTCAGAGAGAGAGAGAGCAAGCACAGGCAGACAGAGTGATAGGCAGAGGCAGAGGGAGAAGCAGGCTCCCTGCCGAGCAAGGAGCCCGATGTGGGACTCGATCCCAGGACGTGGGGATCATGACCTGAGCCGAAGGCAGCCAGCCACTCAACCAACTGAGCCACCCAGGCGTCCCTCTGAGTACCTATTTTAAGCAGAGCAGGAATCCTTCAACTCCCCTTGTTCCTCTTTTCCTTCAGTACCTCATCCAGTGCTCGAAAATTCCAACACTTCCTCCAGTCTCCTTCCTCCTTGGTGGGGTCTGGTTTAACCTCACAGCCCAGGACTACGTCATCCAGGTAGGTGGCCCTAACAAGTCAGAGTGATGCAATAAGATGGGATTTGAGAGGATGGAGCAGGGAGTGAGACATCACCAGGGCCGAGGAGGGGCCACAGAAACACTTCTGGTGCCCGGGATTGTGGGCGGGGGCAAGGCTCTGGCTCCCCGGGAAGAGGAGGGTTCGGTGCGCGTGACACACCCAGTGGCCTCTCTTGTCGCCCTGCAGATTGCTCGGGGTGGTGTCCGCCTCTGCCTGTCTGGCTTCCAGGCCCTGGACATGCCTCCGCCTGCAGGGCCCCTCTGGATTCTTGGCGATGTCTTCTTGCGGACCTACGTGGCGGTCTTCGATCGCGGGAACCTAACAGGCGGTGCCCGAGTGGGGCTGGCTCGCGCTCGCTCTCGGGAAGCAGGACCACAAGGGGGCGGGCCCGCGCGGGCGCAGGGCACCGATTGGCACGCTGGCTAGGCGCACGCGCACCGAGTGGTAGCCGAAGCATAGCTAGCTGCTTAGTAAAAACCCGTTATTTACATTGACCCTACCTGGGTCCCCCCACCTTTTAAAAAAAATTTTAAGCGCACGATTTTTGGAGAGAAAAATTAGTGTTCAGTTCTCTGGAGTTGAGGAAGAAAGGGAAAAAGGGCTCACACCGGTGCGGGGGCCTTGTACTACGAGTCCCATGAAGCCCTTCGCCTATGCCCCCTGTAGACAAAGGCGCCCGGCACCGCGGAGCATCACGGACCTTGTATTCCAGGCTGTGTTCTCTTGCCGGGGGCGGGCGCAGCCACAACATGCGTGGGAGGCGACAGGTCGCGACGGCAGCGACAGGTGGCAGTGGGGGGTGGTGGCTGAATCGTAAAGGGCTTTCCAACCCTTGTTTTAAGGGGTGGGGATACGATTCCCGCAGACTTCATCTTCTGTTCCTCTTCTCTCCTTTGGGATTCTGAGACCCCCTGAGTCCGCCATAAAGGCGGGGCTTGAAGCCCCCGGCTTGGGGGGAGCTGTGCTGTCCCTCCTCCGGCGATGATGTCATTGCCCCCCCTCCGCAGCCTCTTGCTGCCCTGAGCTGCCGGGGCTGGGTCACCCCTCCCCCAACGCCAGCCCCGGATTCCCCCATCCCCGCCCCGCCTCGACTTGGGGTGAGTACGGGGGGAGGGGGAGAAGGCACAGGGACCGGGGGCGGTAAGACTGCCCAGATCCCAGTTTGGGAGGTGGGATACCCGGGAGATGAAGACTCAAAAATTACAGCGGAGAGATTCTTCCTTAATAACGAGGTTTGGGGGCCAAGGCTCTTGGAGGGTCTGGGGAACCAAGGTTCCTAGGCAGAGTCTCCATATTTTCAGCTTTAGTGTTCGGGAGACCCTGTTTCCTAGAACTGATAGGAACGGGGGCGGAGGAGAGATCCTGGGGTCCTAGAAATCGGGAAGCGGGATACCCTTTCCCAGTTCCAGGGCCTTGGGGAATGGGGGAGGGTAAGTTAAGAGAGGGCGCTGAGGATGACGGAGGTAGGAGTTTGGAGCTTCCAGGAATTTCAGGGAAAGGATAGGTTGGGAAGGAGGAGGAAAGAGAAAGGTCTGAAGACGAGCACAGACATCGGCCTACACCCTACTAGTGTCTATGGCCAAATATAGAGTCCACTTCCCTCTGGTCTGTTTGCAAGGCTGGGCGTCCCATAACTGGAGCCTACATTATGCCTCCAGAAGCCTACCCCACGGGTACAGAATCCAGGCTCACAAATACCCCCACAAAACCTGGTGGGGTCTGGGGAGGGCAATGAGGGAGTGATGGCATTCAGTTTTCCCAGGGCCTGATGGAGTCTGGACTATCCTGTTACTCCTTGCCCTGGGGCCTCCTTCCTGCTCCCATGGTCTCTAATCTGGAGTCTCATCCCATATTCACCCCTGTGGCAGCCTCCCCATCTCCTTCGCACCTTCTCCCACACCTTCTGACCTCCGCAAAAACCGCTGATTTGGTAACTTGATCCTGTGCCTGGTTGCTGTCAAAAGCAGAAGAGAAAAGTAGAGTTGGGGGGAGGGGAGAGGATATAAGGGAGCATGGCTGATTTAGGTCCTTATTCTAGCCCCTACTCCCACCCCTAAGGCCTACCCAACCCCTCCTCCAGTCACCACCCTCACGGCCGACTTGCTCAGAAACCCTACCTAACCCAAGCCTCAGCCTAAGTCCAGTCCCTCACCTCAAGACTCACTGCTTCTGCCTGGGGATACACCAGAATTCTGGGCAGAGAGGAGTAGGAAGCTCCGATGTCTTTTCTCTGCCTTCCTGGGTCCCATCGGGGGCTTTAGGACTGCTCACGGATACTGGATTAAGGATATTGAATCGGGGGCAGAGGGGGAGCCCAGGGTCTGGGGGATGAGGGAAGCTACCTCCCTGGTCTGCAGGACGGGTCCCACTTCTGCAACTCTCTCCGCAGTGACGCAGCCTCGAGTCCTGGCCAGGATGGGGGTTAGAGGGTGTGATGAGGGGGGGTCTGAGACCAAAGGACAGCGGGACAAAGTCCCAAAGAAGTGGGGACAGAGACTCAGAAGGGGGCAAAGGAGACACAGGGAGAGAGGATAGAGACCCAAATAGGGGGACAGAGAAAAAGAAAGGGCAGAAAGAGAAAAGGCACTTACAAAGGAGGGTAAGTGGTGGAGGAGAGGAAAAAGACACTGGGAGGGAGGTTGTAAGAGAACAAGAGCAAGGGGGGCAGAAACGCAGATGAATGGGCAGAGAAGGGGGTGGGACTTAGAGATTGGGAGAGAGGAGTGGAAGACAGAGACACAAAGAAGACAGAGGGCTGGAAGGAACAGAGACCCAGAGAGTGGGAGACAGGGTCCTAGAGCAAGGGGGACAGCGACCCAGAGAAGGCGCAGATTGGCGAGGAGGGACGGGGGGGCGGGTAGTGGAGGTCAGAGACACAAAGAGGACGGATAGAGACCGGGAGGGGACACAGGCCCAGAGATAGAGGCAAATCTCTGAGAAAAAGGTACAGAAACCAGGAGAAAGAGACTGGAGGTGAGGGGGGGGAGAGACACAATTGGGGGAGAGGATGGGGGCAAAGACTCAGACCAGAGGGACCTTTAGAGGACAATGGGACAGAGATTCAGAGGGAGGGTAGAGACTTATAAAGAGGGGCCAGAGTCTCAGAGTGGTGAGGGCGGAGACGAGGGGAGAAATACTCAGAGAAAGGGGAGAGAAAGACATCGAGAGACACAGAAACGGGAGCGGGGGTGGGTGGGTAGGCGATACGAACCAGCCGCAGCACCTGCAGAGGGAGGCGGCCGGCCAGGGATAGTGCGGCGGGAGTAAGCCCGCAGCCCCTGACCCGCCCCCTTCGCTCCCGCAGGCACCGCCTCCTCCCGCCGCAGCCCGGGCAGCAGCTGCTGGCCCCGCCCCAGCGCCTGCGCCCTGCTACCCGGCGTCTGGCCAACCAAGGGGGCGGGGCCGGACACGCCCTTCATGTAGCCCCGCCCCAAACCTCCCTCTCTCGTCTCCCGCCGGGACTCCCGGACTCCTAGCCCCGCCCCATTTTTCATTGGTCCTGCTTATTTCCTAGCTTTCCCAGCGCTTAGGTTTCTCCCCTCCACCGCCCTTAAGGCTCCCTCTTCTTCACCAGTCCTCATCCATCCCTTGGTTCTCCAGTCTGCAGTTCGCTGTTGTGTAGACTCGGTCCCTTTTTCATCACCAGTTGGAAGTTCTTGTATCGCCCTCTAAAGCCCCACTGACTCTTACGACTCTCTCCCAGGTTCTGAGCCCCAAGACTCCCCATTCCAGGTCCCACCCTTCCAACCAGCCCAGTATCTTTGTACCCTGCAGGTCTCACCTTTCCCATAGCGTACCCATTATCCGTTCTGTACTCTGAACCCTGCCCCACCCACCCTGCCTAGCCTGGTTCCTTACAAGCCTCTTACACCCATACTCCCGCCTTCTTCCCACAGCGCCCTTCAAGAGGTGTTCGACCATTCGTAGACCCCGCCCGCCTTCCTCAGATCCGTTCCATCCATCCTGACCCTCATTTTCCCGGCCCAGCCCTGTCTAACCAGGGCAAGTTTGCAGCCCCGGCCCCTCCTCTTCCTTACTTCGCCCCCTTTCTTCGTCCTAGCCGGACGCTCTCAGGCTTCCAGGCCTCGCTTACGTCCGCTCCCCCTCACTGGGTCTCAGTCCCTATTCCTCCTTACAGTCCAGCCTAGTGCCAGTCGCGCCAAAGTACTCTCTACTCTCCATTTCCAGTTCCCGCCCCTCGTTCAGTCTCGCCCCCTCACTCTCCCAGGCCAATTAGGACTGCTCCTAACTTTCTCAGGCCCTGCCTCTCCTTAAGATCCGCCCTGTGGCGACAAAGCGAAGTTAGGGGCCCAAGCCGGCAGTCTCCGTCCGCCCTTCCCCACCGGGTCCTGCTTGCCAGCTCTTTAGGTCCTTTCTCTCTCCAGTCAGGACCGTCTCCCCCATGCCAGTCAGAAGTCTTTAAATAGTTTGGACGTGTCCCCTTCCTCTGCTGCAGCGCTCCTTTTTTCAGTTCACTCAGATCTCGGTTTTCCGTGCGCGGCCCAGCCCCGCAGCTTTAGTGGTCGGTCCCGCCCCCTAACGCCTAGCTCCGCCTGCCCCTTCTCTCGGAAAGATCCAATCGGTGTGCTTCACCTGCAGCCCCGCCCCGTCCAGCTAGGCTGTGAGGAGTCCCCGACCTTCTCCCTGCCTCAGCCCCGCCCTGCCTCCCCCAGGCCAATCAGTTCTGTCCCTCCCCTACCGCAGCCCCGCCCCCTCCCCTCGTCGCCTCCTCCACCCAATCCTGTCTGCCTCTCCCCCTGAGGCCCCGCCCCTACGCCCCGCCCCTCTCGCCCCGCCCCCCGTCCAATGCTGAGCTCAGTCTGCGTCTCGTCCTTCCGCGGGCGCCAGGGGGCCAGCAAGCAGCAGCCGGCGCCACCGCTGCAGCCGCCCGAGTCCCCGCCGCCGCTTCCCCCGCCGCCGTCCCCGCCGCCGCTGCAGCAGCAGCAGTCTGCGCAGCCCGGCCCCGCCGTGTCCTCGGCGGGCCCCCCGGCACCTCGCGGGCCCGGGGGCCGGCGCGCCGAGCCATGCCCCGGGCTGCCGGCGGCGGCCATGGGGCGGCACGGCGGCGGCGGTGGCGACAGCGGCAAGATCGTGATCAACGTGGGCGGCGTGCGCCATGAGACGTACCGCTCGACGCTGCGCACCCTGCCGGGGACGCGGCTGGCCGGCCTGACGGAGCCCGAGGCGGCGGCGCGCTTCGACTACGATCCCGGCGCTGACGAGTTCTTCTTTGACCGGCACCCGGGAGTCTTTGCCTACGTGCTCAACTACTACCGCACCGGCAAGCTGCACTGTCCGGCCGACGTGTGCGGGCCGCTTTTCGAGGAGGAGCTCGGCTTCTGGGGCATCGACGAGACCGACGTGGAGGCCTGCTGCTGGATGACCTACCGGCAGCACCGCGACGCCGAAGAGGCGCTCGACTCCTTCGAGGCTCCGGACCCAGCGGGGGCAGCCAACGCCGCCAACGCCGCCGGCGCCCACGACGCGGGCCTGGACGACGAGGCGGGTGCGGGCGGCGGCGGCTTGGACGGCGCGGGCGGCGAGCTCAAGCGCCTCTGCTTCCAGGACGCGGGCGGCGGCGCCGGGGGGCCGCCAGGGGGCGCGGGCGGCGCAGGCGGCACATGGTGGCGCCGCTGGCAGCCCCGCGTGTGGGCGCTCTTCGAGGACCCCTACTCGTCGCGGGCCGCCAGGGTGAGCGCGCTCTCGGAGCCCCCATCCCTCCCCCCTTTCCTGGAGATCCCAGCCCCTTAGGAGTGCCCGCATCCTAACCCCCAGAATCCCGCGGCCCATCCCAACCCCTTCTGGCCTTCCTGGTCTCTGGGTCTCCCAGGTTCTTCTAGAGAAGCCTCTTTGTCCAACCCCGAGTTTCCCGTACTTTTGTGAACACACCCCCTCTCCCTGCCATCCCCAGATCCTCGGAAGACGCTTCCTCAACCTTCAGAATCCCCCAGATCCCTCCAAACCCCACCCGGCTTCCCTAGGCTACCCAACACGCTTAGAAACTTATGCCCTGCAAAGCAGGGTCGGGCCTGGTTAGTACTTGGATGGGAGAAACTTATGCCCTATCTGTGAATCTCCTGGGCTTCTCTTGAAAACCTACTACCTCCTTTCCTGGACTCCTCTGAGACCCTCAGAAGAACTTTCTCCAGCCCCGAGTCTTCTGAGCCCCTGTAAATCCTTTTCACTTCTCTTGGTCACCCCCTTGGACCGCTAGAGAACCCCTCTGCAGCCCTCAGTTTCTTGGACCATCCCCAGACCCTCAGAAGACCTCTCCTCTTCTTCTTCCTCCTCCTCTTCTTCTTCTTCTTTTAAGATTTTATTTATTTATTTATTTGACAGAGAGAGATCACAAGTAGGCAGAGCAGCAGGCAGAGACAGAGGGGGAAGCAGGCTCCCTGCTGAGCAGAGAGCCCAGTGCGGGGCTTAATCCCAGAACCCTGAGATCTTGACCTGAGTCGAAGGCAGAGGCCCAACCCATTGAGCCACCTAGGTGTCCCAGAAGACCTCCCTTCTTAACCTCCAGTGTCCCAGACTCTGTGAACATTGCCCCTGCCTTTCCCTGCAAGCTGCAGCTCCTCTGAAGCCCGCTCTCCAACCCTCAGTCCCTGGGGTTCTCCTTGATTCTTTCTCCCTATGCCCCTCTCCCTACACCTCCCCTCTCTTCAAGTTTGAGTCTTCTGGCTATTTTTGAACCCCACTTGTCTTAGAAGACTCTGCCTCAATCTCAGAGCCTCCTGGACCGCTGTGAGCCCCCAAACCACTTGCTCTGGCTAGCACACTTTCCCCCTCTCCCCTGCTGCAACACGGAATCCTGGGGAGCCTTTCCTCCTGGGACCCTATCCAGTCCCCTCTGTGTCTGTATTCACATATCTTCCTGCATCCTCCACGCCAACTCCCATCCCAAGGACTTTCCCTATAAAGCTCCAGACTTCCCCCAAGCCTTTCACACTCCTCCTCAGTGTCTCCAGAAGAGTCTTGAGCCCCCATAATATGTCTTTCCTCTCCAGAAGCTCCCATATGCCTTCTTCATCCACAGATTCTCCCAGCTTCTTCTCCCTTCCCACTCTTTATCTCTAGGATCCCCCCATCCAGAGCCTCCCAGTCCTTTTCCAAGTCAATCAACTGACTTTTCTCCTACTTTACTGAACCTCAATCTTTGGGACTCCCTCCTCTACTCCCAGTTATCTGTCCCAAAACTTCCTCTCAAAATAGCTCCCAGTTCTTTCTACTCTGCCTCAGTATCTTTCCACTGATCCCTACCCCAGCCCTGGGCACTCCCCCTTTCCCAAGCTCCCCGCTTCCCCATCAGCCAAACCCCAGGATTCGGCCCCTCTGCTCCCCTCTCCCAAAAGTGAACCAGAGAGTTCACACTCTAATCTTAACTCCCTTGAAATGCCAGATTTTTCCCAAAGCTCCCTTCATCTTCCCCAAAACTTCCTTCAACCGTCTCTAACATCCTAGGCTAAATAGCTACCCTCCCCCTTGTTCTCCCTTGAACCTCTTCCTCCTACTAACTTCCTCCCAGTGTTGGAAGAGAAGGGGACAGTTCAGAGTGGGGGGGGGATCAGAAAGGAGGGGAAAGAGGAACAACTCCTGGGCCCTCTCCTAGCCTCCAGGGGACCCAAACACCCGGAGGAACCTGTCCGCCCCCTCCCCCCACCGTGCCGTGTCCTGGGCCGTGTCCTGGGCCGGGAAGGACGTGGAGCCGCAGTGCCGCATTCGCGCTAGGGGAGGGAGCGAAAGGGGGGGGGGGTAGCCCAGAGGCACCGCATAAAGTTTGGTCCCAGGAAGCGCTGAGTTGGCGAGATTTGGGGCTGGGTGGGGGGAGGTAGGGAGGAGGAGGTTCCGAAGGGCCTTGGCCCTAAATGCTCCCTCAGGCCTCTGAGTGGCCTCCTCCCCTATGGCTGGGGCGCCCATCTCTCGTGACCCCATTGAAGGGTGCTGAGGTGAGACTAGGGGTCCGGGAGAGTTACGGGGGAGTGGGAGTTGTCACTCACTACACAAATGGTTTTTGAGTGTCGGCTTGCCAGGTACTTTCCAGCCTACAAGTGAGAGAGCTTGACAGACAGAGTTGGGAGCAGAGGCCCGTGCAACGTGGAGAGTACAGTCCTACTTCATCCTCCCTCCCCTCTCCGAAATTTTTCCTTTCCTTCTTACAGGGACTCCTTGCCCTCCTGCCCCTTCTGCTTTTGAATCCCTTGGGAGCAAGGGATTAAACCAGTCCCAACGCAGTCCAGACTCTACAGCTGCGCACTGCGGCGGGTGCCCACCTTTCTTTCCTTGCCCTAGGAGGGAAGGAGTTAAACTCCTGGCCCGCGGCCTCGCATAGCGAAGCAGCGGCACTGCGGCTGCGCCCTGCTTGCTCTGCTCCGGCCCGGAAGGGGTTAAGACCGCTCTCAGCTGCGGCGGCTGCGCACTGCGGCGGGGGAGCTGGCCTCGGTGCTGGCCGCCGCGCGCCCCGCCCCCCGGCCCGGCCGGCCCGCCCCCACTGCGGTGCCGCAGCCTGCGCCGCGCACCCGGCTCGGAGCGGGCGGGGGAGCACGGGGCATGCGCTGTGCGGCGGCCTCTGGCCTCTTAAACCACTGCGGAGAAACGAGGAGGGGGCGGGGCAGAGAGGGCCAGCGCTGACCCCAGCCCACCCGAAAGTCCAGGGCTGTCTGTGCGGCAGACTGGCCCAACTCTCTGCTCTACACTTCAGATTAAAGTTGAGCCTTCCCAAGCCCAGACCCCGCCCCCCAGCCCTGTGGAGGTAGGGGAGTGGCTGAAGGGGTGTGCAGGCCCCCAGCCCAACCCAAGGCCTGGTCCTGTCTGCAGTCAGAGCCTGGGCCCCTGCTTTTCTCTGCATCCCTGATTAAAACTCAAGCTGGCCAGGTCCTCCTTCCTCCTCTACCCAACTGACTAAAGCCCCCCTTTGCCTTAACACCCATCTCCTCCCTGCAAGGCACTAACCCCACTCTTTTCTTCTCTCTGCATATCTGATAAAGCCCACTGTCATCTCCAGGGGCCAGCTCTGTCCCCTTCCTTCTGTAAGATCTTGACCGCACCCCCTCTGTTCCTCAAGGTTTTCTTCAAAATCCACACCATTGCAGGCAGGACTCTGGTCCTCCCCCTCTTGAAATAATCCATGTGCACCCCACCCCCTTTTCTGCACTTTTGGCTAAAGCCTCCTCACCTCTATGGCCCTGGCTCCACCATCTCCCCTGATGCCTGGGCCTTTGAACCTCCCTTCCTCTCCACGGCCTGAAAGCCCAACCCTCCTTGCTTCTCTCCTTTTCAATTTTTTTTTTAAAGACTTTTATTTATTTATTTGACAGATAGAGATCACAAGTAGGCAGAGAGGCAGGCAGAGAGAGAGAGAGGAGGAAGCAGGCTCCCTGCTGACCCTGGGATCATGACCCGAGCGGAAGGCAGAGGCTTTAACCCACTGAGCCACCCAGGCGCCCCCTTTTCAATTTTTGCAGACTTGACTCTTCACTTCCTTTACTATTTATGGCCCTAACACCCCTCTGTGGTTCCAGCCCTTTGCTGTCCTCTCTAGTTGAGGGTGACACCGAGCTTTCTCCCTTCTCTGGAGCCGGATATTGGGACCAGAGTCCTTAAGCCCTGGCTCCTCTCTGAAGGCCTTGACCTTGTCTCCAACTAACGGATGCCCATGTACCCTAATAGGAGCGCAGTCTTGCTTACTGAGTTCCAGGTGCTGGGCCAAGCACTGTTTCTGGAGCCAGGACTTCTGTGTATTCATCTAATATAATCCTCATAATAATCTGGTAGAAACAACAACAAAAACCCTGAGGTGTAGAAAGCTTAATCTTCTTGCCCAAATTAGGCACAGGAAAGGCTGGATTCAAATCCAGGCTTTCTTAACTGTCAGGTATTCTGTCTCCCCACCCACCTTCCCCCCCTTCCCCTTCCCTTGGTTCCAAGCTGAGCTCCAAAGCCTCTGATACACAGAGGGTGAGTGATCTTGGCCTCCCCCCCCGACACACCAACCCCCATCCCTCCCCCCAGCATCCTTGGACCCTGCTGGGAAGCCCTGAGATAGGAACAGAGTGTGGGAAGGTGGTCTGGGACATAGAGCAAAGGACCAGAAATTGCTGCCTCCATGAATACAGTTGTCCATCTGTTTCCACTGCTGGAGCCGGCTCCTATCCCAAGCTGGGAGGAGCTGCCTCCGATCCTTTTCCTCCCCCTTTTCAGGCGTTAGAGAGGACAGCAGGGTGCGGGCTGAATTTCCCTGGAGTCTGGGGCTGGGAAAAGGGGCCTCCGGGAGGGTCTTGTGGACTTGGCTGGTTGACCAGATGCCCGGGTCATCTTTTGCCCTCTCTCTCCTGCCCTGCCTCACAGTATGTGGCCTTCGCCTCCCTCTTCTTCATCCTCATCTCCATAACCACCTTCTGCCTGGAGACCCACGAAGGCTTCATCCATATCAGCAACAAGACGGTGACCCAGGCCTCCCCGATCCCCGGGGCTCCACCAGAGAACATCACCAATGTGGAGGTGGAGACGGAGCCCTTCCTGACCTATGTGGAGGGCGTATGCGTGGTCTGGTTCACCTTCGAGTTCCTTATGCGTGTCACCTTCTGCCCGGACAAGGTGGAATTTCTCAAGAGCAGCCTCAACATCATCGACTGCGTGGCCATCTTGCCCTTCTATCTGGAGGTGGGCCTGTCGGGCCTCAGCTCCAAGGCCGCCAAGGACGTGCTGGGCTTCCTGCGGGTGGTCCGATTCGTGCGTATCCTTCGCATCTTCAAGCTCACACGCCATTTTGTGGGGCTGCGCGTGCTGGGCCACACACTCCGTGCCAGCACCAACGAGTTCCTGCTGCTCATCATCTTCCTGGCGCTGGGCGTGCTCATCTTTGCCACCATGATCTACTACGCCGAGCGCATCGGCGCGGACCCCGATGACATCCTGGGCTCCAACCACACCTACTTCAAGAACATCCCCATCGGCTTCTGGTGGGCCGTGGTCACCATGACGACCCTGGGCTACGGAGACATGTACCCCAAGACGTGGTCGGGGATGCTGGTCGGGGCACTGTGTGCCCTGGCCGGGGTGCTCACCATCGCCATGCCCGTGCCCGTCATCGTCAACAACTTTGGCATGTACTACTCACTGGCCATGGCCAAGCAGAAGCTGCCCAAGAAGAAGAACAAACACATCCCTCGCCCCCCGCAGCCCGGCTCTCCCAACTACTGCAAGCCCGACCCTCCCCCACCGCCCCCGCACCACGCCCACCATGGCAGCGGAGGCATCAGCCCCCCGCCCCCCATCACCCCACCTTCCGTGGGGGTGACTGTGGCTGGGGCCTACCCACCGGGCCCCCACACGCACCCCGGGCTGCTCAGGGGGGGAGCGGGTGGGCTCGGGATCATGGGGCTGCCTCCTCTGCCAGCCCCTGGGGAGCCTTGCCCACTGGCTCAGGAGGAAGTCATTGAGATCAACCGGGCAGGTGAGAAGGGTGCATGGGGCGGGAGGCGTGGAGAGGTGCCGAGGGGGCGGGAGGTCACTGCTGAGGTTAAGAGAGATGGGGGCCTCACGACAGAGGAGAGAGGGAAAGGGGAACGGCTGTTGCTGAGGTCAGTGAAAAGGCAGAGAAACAGATTCTGTGTGAGAGAGACAGACATTCCGGGGGACCTGGGAGGCAGAGTAATGAACCTCTGGCGAGGGCGACTCAGACACCAGCACAGAGCCGGTCTAATGTGGGAATCACGGGCTGGCCAGAGACCTGGCCAAAGGACAGTTGCAACATCGGAGTCTTCCAGTGATGACCCTGAGAAAAGAGTCTAAAAGCAACAGTCAGAAATCAGGCAATTGTCACTGAGAGCAGGAGAGTGAGGACAGATGGAGGGAGGGGTGGGGGTGGGGTCAGTGGCAGAAAGTTCAGGTTCTAATAACAGTGAGGCCAAGAGAGGAGACAAGGCTTAAAAACCCAGCAGAAGATAGAGGCCAGGAAGATAGGCCCAGAGGGCGGACCGGCCACGTGATGGTGACTCGGGACCCAGGGCCCAGCTCGGGCTGTGCCAAGATCGAGAGCAGCCCAAGAGGGGTCTGAGAGACAGACAGGCTGCCGAGATAAAGAGGGGAAGCGAAGGAGAATAGCTAGAAGAGAGTTGACTGAGTGTTACCCGCCCCCCAGCCCCCCAGAGAGTCTGTGTCTCTGAGGCGATGATTGGGGGCAGTCCGGAGCTGGTGGCCCCCACCCCGGGACTTAAGTAGGTCAAGAAAGGGAGCTGGGCCGCCTGGCCCTCATCTTGCTCCCTCAGCCGCTGACCCAGTTTCACACCAATTAAAAATAGCTTAAGTCAGAGCCCGGGGGACCCCCGCCTCCCCCCTTCCTCCTCTGTCACCTTCCCAACCCTTCCGCACTGTGCCCTTTCCAGCACCCAACACCATCCCTAAGCCACCCCCTCTCTGTCCCCTAAATCCCCCAGCCAGCCCTCCAAACCCATCCCAGCCCAGGCACCTACCAACCCAACACCGCATCCCAGTCCCACTTTGTTCACTTCAACCAACTGCCCCCCCAGCACCCACCTAACTTCCCAACCACCTTCCAAATGCCCGGCTCCCCACCCCAGTCCTGCCCTTCCCAGCACCTAATACCTGGCCCGACCACCACTTCCTACCACTCAGCGCCCTCCATCCGCACCCACCCGGACTGCCCTTCCCTCTCCCTGTTGTCCTTCCCAGCATGTCCCTCCCCCAGTGACCGGCTCCCTGAACCCACCAGCACGCTCCCTGACACCCTGCTTCCCACTGTGCACCCCTCCTGTCCCCTCCTTGAGACACCGTGCCCCTCAGTCATCTTCTGGCACCCAACCTTCTCCAACACCTTCCTTGCTAATCTCCCCTCCACCTTGAGTTCCCACACCTCACTCTGTCCCCTGTGTCTCTGTCTGACCCCCCCCCCCCCGTGCAGATCCCCGCCCCAATGGGGACCCCGCCGCAGCTGCGCTTGCCCATGAGGACTGCCCAGCCATCGACCAGCCTGCCATGTCCCCGGAAGACAAGAGCCCCATCACCCCTGGGAGCCGAGGCCGCTATAGCCGGGACCGAGCCTGCTTCCTCCTCACCGACTATGCCCCTTCCCCTGATGGCTCCATCCGGAAAGGTGAGGTGCCCTCCACTGGCCCCGGGACCCTCCCTCTCTTTCTCTCCCTCCCTCAGGGGAGGGGGGAGAGGGAGATGGGGGAGGAGGTGCTGGACTTCCCTCCCCCCATCCCCTGGCCCCAAATTCCCTTCCTCCCAGACCCCTCCCGCCCCCAAATTTCCTCACCGCTGACCCTTCACCTGTCTTTATTCCATCTCCATCTCCCCCACCCCGCCCTGGACCCTCTGGCGTCTTCCCCCACCCCCAGCCATCGGTGCTCCCCCACTGCCCCCCCAAGACTGGCGTAAGCCAGGCCCCCCAAGCTTCTTGCCCGAC
>ML109478.1:54401-105434 GCA_003697995.1 Taxidea taxus jeffersonii | reverse complement strand
TATATATATATACAATGGAATACTATGCAGTCATCAAAAGAAATGAAATCTTGCCATTTGCAACGACATGGATGGAACTAGAGGGTATTATGCTTAGCGAAATAAGTCAATCGGAGAAAGACAACTATCATACGATCTCCCTGATATGAGGAAGTGGAGATGCAACAGGGGTGGGGGTTAAAGGGGTAGGAAAAGAATAAATGAAACAAGATGGGATCAGGAGGGAGACAAACCAAAAGAGACTCTTAATGTCATAAAAAAAACGGAGGGGGGTGGAGGGAGGGGGGTTGGGAGAGAGTGGTGGGATTACATTATATGTTTAAATAAAAATTAAAATTAAAAAAAAAAAAGAAAAAAAAAGAGGGACACCTGGGTGGCTCTGTGGGTTAGGCCTCTGCCTTCAGCTCAGGTCATGATCTCAGGGTCCTGGGATTGAGCCCCACCTCAGGCTCTCTGCTCAGTGGGGAGCCTGCTTCCCCCTCTCTTTCTGCCTGCCTCTCTGCCTACTTCTGATCTCTCTCTCTGTCAAATAGGTAAATAAAATCTTAAAAAAAAAAGAAATTAATGAAACTGGAAAAGAATTAATATTGTTAAAGTGTCTGCTCTACCTAAAGCCACCCATTGAATCAGTGTGATCCCAACTGAGATTTTAATGCCATTTTTCATGTAAATAGAAAAAACAGCCACAAGGAGTAGTGGGTGAAGGAACTGGGTGAAGGTGATCAGAAGGTACAAACTTCCAGTTATGGGAAAAATAATTTCTGAGAATATAATGTTCAGGATGGTGACTACGGTTAACAATACTGTATAGTAGGTTTGGAAGTTGCCGAGAGAGTAGATCTTAAATGTCCTCATTACAAGAAAAATCTGTAACTGAGGTGATGTTAACTTACTGTGATAAGCATTTCACAACATATACATATAATAAATCATTACATGGTACGCCTTAAACTTACACAATGCTATGTCCGTTATATCTCAAGGAAACTGAAAAGAAACTAAAAACTAAAAAAAAAAACAAAAAAAAAAACAAAAAAAAACTTTTAAATAAGTAAATAAAAGAAAATAATGAAAAAAAGATTTGAACAGGATACTTTGCCAAAGAAGATACATGGAGCAAATAGCACATGAAAAGAATGATGCTTAACATTAGTCATTAGGGAAATGGATATTAAAGCCACCTTGAGATACTATTGCATACCTATTAGATAGGCCTTTTTAAAAAAGATATTTACCAAATACAGCTGGTGAGGATGTGAAGAAAAACATTATGATAAGTTAAAAAAAAAAAGCCAAACTCAAAAGGCTATCATATAATATATGACATTGCAGAAAAGGCAAAACTAGGACAGAAATCATATCAGTGATCATCAGGTCATCAGGGTCACCAGGACAGAAGAAGGAATTATCTACAAAAGGAACTTGAAGGAAATTTACAGGATGATGGGAATATTCTGTATCTTGACCGTGGAGGCAACTGCATGACTGTGTAAGTTTTTCAAAATTCATCAAACTATATGGAAAAAAGGTAAATTTTTCAATATGTAAACTGTACCTTAGTAAACCAAAGAAGGCATTACAATAAATCCAAAATTAAATGCATATAAATCACTCTGTGAATCATGATTTTAATGACATTTACTCAAATCAGGGCAGAATTCAGAGCATTATTTGAATTACTGAAATTTTTTTGTGATGGATTTTCAGATGAATAGAATACATTTTCCTAAAGTGTTTACTGCAAATAAAAGAGGTTCAAAAGTGAGACTTCATTTAGTATTACTATCACCAATTAGCATAAATGGTAATTATCTGTGGCATAATTTAATATTCATTGATGCAAATATTCAAGAAACATTTCCTGAGTGTAACTAGACTATAGCTTGAAAGTACTGACTTCTCCCCAGTTCTGGACCAGTAGGATATGCTTCAGACTTCTCCAATAAACTTTCATAAGGTATGATCAGAGGAGATCAAATCTTAGAAAAATAACTTCAAACTTAGCTTCAACTGGTCCATAACAGTAAGGTTGTTTAATATTAGAAAATAGTATCATACAGTATAGCAAAATTATGAAGATAGTAATTAATACACCTAGAACAAATGAAACCTACCAAAGACATTTTTTGTTGTTGAACAAATGAATAATAATTGTCTTGATAGTACAATTTAAAAAGGCTTTTCATTTTCATGTGTGTTATCAGGGCTTCAATATAGAACATATTGTCAATATTAGTGACATGTGGATACCAATGGTGTTTTTCAAACACTAAGTGCCAGTATTCCTGGTAAATGCCAATTTTCACCAAACAAATTCACCAAAAATTTAATTAAACATAACACAATTTCGGGAGATGATGATATCAGCATAATTCACCCAAATTATAAAAATGGCAACACTTAAAATCATGCACATTATTTCACCATTTCATAAAACTTCTCTTTAAACCTCTACAAACTTTCCCAGAATAAAAATATTCCTCAAAACCTCATGATAACATTAAACTACAAAATTCACTCTGGAAATGCAGGGAGTTATTTTTCAAATTTTTGCCTTAAGATTTTTTTAAGTCTGTGAAAATATATAGTGAGGAGTGTGTTGAGAAAGGTGGAGAAAAAAAGAGCTTCTGGTTGATAGACTCAATATGTCTGAAAACACTTCAATAATGTAGAGAAAAAAACTTCAAGAGCAAGAATTTTTATAAATAGAAGACTTTCCGCAAGATAGACAGGTGAGCAGTTCTTGCATCAACTGTACCCACAGGAGAAAGGTCTCAAAGAAAGCTAGCTGATAGAATCTTCTATAAGATAGAGCTGGCTACATCCAAAGATTCATCTTTTACTAGAACAATGTCTTAAGAGTCCATGTATTTTTTTAAAAGCTCATCCACCCTATCATTTAGATATCCAATTTCCAGAATGTCTTCAACATTGGCTACTCCATCTGCTATTCTTATATCCCCTTGAGAATCTCCCAGCAGAATTAGTTTCTATTGTCTTTTCATCGATTGAAATATTCTATATTCTTCAAGGCACCATCATGTTTGTTAAATAAAGAAATTAGTTTGCCTTTAAATCCTTTGAGCACCCCATCATCATCAAAATCCACAAAGCTGGATACTACTGTGATGTTTGGGTGATAAACGCTAGCCTGATGGATTACCTCTTCCAATATACCACCAATACCAGCTGAAAATATGAACACAGGGATACTGTATTGTTGGAGTTTATCAAAGAAACTCTCATACTCTTCCTTGAGCATAACATCAGATTCTGTCACCATGTGATTTAATATACCATTAAACAAGCAAACCATGTGATTTAGTATACCATTCTACCATATAGGGTTACCTCTCTTCTACAGTAAGAACAGGATCAATTTTAATAGCATATTATTCCTTTAGTTGCAGTATCTTTTTTCAGCATTCATCTGTAACTAGCTTACTGTTGTCACTGACATAACAACATGTTGGGCATCTTTTCCATTCACAGGAAAATCTACTCAGTGTCATATCAAAGTATGTTACTATCTGAAGTTTGGCAGCTCCTCCCTTAATAAGACCACAGATAATTTCTTCTACTCTTAAACTTGTTCTTGTTTCAAACTGGACCTCTCTGGAATTATTGCATCATTTTCACATGTATAGCAGAATCTTGATTAGGCATTTCTTGGTTATCCAATCTTCCTTAGGGCACTCAAGTTCTTTTGTGCTTGAATTTGCCTTAGGATAATAGCACAGGTGGTAAGCAATATCCAGAGATGCAGGGCTTAGATACAGACATCTTGATGATCTTGGTCTTCCACGTTGTCTTTCTCTTTAAGGTACATATGTACTGGGCCAGGACCCCCCACCCTCCTGCCACCAGGGTACACACACTAGTGCTTTCCACCACATCTATCCTTGCCACAGCCATCTGGTCAATAAATGGGTGTCCTGTACCTCCCATCCAGAAAAGAAAAACTCAAAGACATTTTTAATGGTCCAGATATTATAACTCTCAGATCACTCAAAAGCAAAATGATAAAAATGTAACATAAGACCCAAGAACATTACTTAACAGTGAACAGAAGAAGAAAATTATATACATGGTATTTTTAGTTATAATCTCTCTGCTGAAGGATACCTCAGACTGGAATCCAATGACCTTAGGTACTATTCCTATCTATACCAATGCAGTTTTCCTACTGCTCATAGCCATCTTTGAAATAATTAAATAACCAGCAATTTCAATAAGGTTTTACTGTGAATATGAACTCACTAATGCTTCCTAAGTTCCCAAAGATAAGCAATCTATACAGGGTTGGCTTCATGGACATGCCACTTGTGCATTCAGGTGCATAGATTAGAAGGGCCTAAAGTTGGTTTAATGCTGTCACTGTACTGAAACTCTTCACAATTTAACAAGGACCCCATATTTTAATTCTGTAGTGAGCCCCACGAATTATGTAACTGGTCCTAATTATAAATACCAAAACTGACATGAGGACTCTGAGTTACTCTTTACATATAGTCACTTGTGTCATGCATTTGACAAAAAACTAATCAAATTTAACTTCAAACACTTTAGTTAAGAAACTAAAGCTGGAAAACCAGCAACTTGGACTCATATAGTACCTAGGAACCTCTCATAAGATAGGCATGTTGTAAGGATAATTCATCTGTTTCAGAGTTTGGAACTTCCACTTCCTGCTCTAGTAAAATAGGGTAAAGAGAAAACTAGATAGAGTTTCCTCTCAGGTGATCAACTGTCTTTGTATGGGAGCATATACTTAAACTTGGTTTTCTCTGAATTTTCATTTTATTCTTTGATTCTTCCTCCTAAAAAGCTTTATATATTAATTTATTCATTCATTAATTCAATGTCTGACGAGTACCAAATATATGCCAGGCATTGTGCACAACACTAGATAGACAATATAAAACAAGGCTGCATAAAAATAAAACAAGAAAACAGTCTCCTTCCACAAGAAACTTAAGGTCATCAAATCAATCACACCTAATTTTCTCATTTATAGTCTTTATAATTTTGTGATATTTTCTCCCAGGGTATTAATTTCTAATCTATGAATCTAGAGGAACAATAAGATACATACCAGCTTTTTCAATAGCAAAATAATAGAAGCAAGTGTACCTTTTAAAACATTAGCTTTTACTGTTTAATAATGAAAGTTGGCTGAAAAAAAAAGCAAAGTGCCTTAACTGTGTGAAAGGAATCCAGTGAATAGTTAGCATTGCTCCTAATCTAAACCATGTCACCATTCTTCCTTTCCTATAAATGGCATGCACTATCATGGTCAGTCTCAGAGCTGGCTCCTATCCCAGTCAGCCCCTGCAGCCAGCAGGGCCCAGGGCAGCAGTGTCTTTTATAAGGAGGTAAAAAGGATTTGGCTTGAATCTCGATTGCTGAGTCTTTCTGCAAGATGGCAAATACATAACCCCAGTGCTTTGGAGCAGAGCTGATTTTAAAAGTATCAGAGCAAATGAGCCTTCTCTTAATCGTGGTCCAAACAAAAACCAGTTGGTCCCCTGCAGTATTTCTTCATCCTCAGTACTGTAACTATGGCTCTTTGGTTCTGGAAAAGCATCACCCTTATTCATTAGCCATAACACAAAGCAGCAGATGCCTAAAATCTATTACCATACCAGCTTCTGGGCTGAGGAAGTAACAACTGGTTGGAATTAAGCCGAACCTGGAAACATTCTGGGGTTCATTTTTATTTGAGGTTACAAAATCAACAAGTGCCATTTTTCTGAGCTGGGTAAAGGCGAGCAAGGTAAAGGTATCAAATGGCACTCAATTTGGACATGAATGAAAGCTCATATCCCCTGACAGCTTGGCATGGGTGAATTCAGTTCCTGCAAAGCATATGGAGACTTTTATTTCCCCCCTCAGTGAAAATGTGTTATTTTATGTGCTCAGACTATCACCTCTCCCCTGCCTTTTTAGAGAACATCTATTTCTGGTGAGAGCTGCCAATTTATTATCTCACAATCTCACCCCACAGTTGGACACATAACCAGTATGAGCCAATCAGAATCTTCCTTGGGGTTTCTCACAAGATTTGGAGGAAAAGTGTTTTCTTTCCTCTCTAGGCTATAAGAATATAAGATCTTGGATTCCTGGAGTCTCATGGAGTCAGAGAGTTGAAGAGAACAGAGCTACAAGCAGAGAGAAGGAGAGATGAGAGATGACAAGGGAGCCCTGGTGTGCCTGTTCCTGGACCTAATCGCCCAAAGTCCAGCCCCTCCTCTGCTCCATCACTTCAGTGAATAAGCTACACCATCTCTTTTTATGTATTACTTTGTTTATGCTAGTCAAATTGGCTCTCTGACACTGTCAAGGAAAAGCATCCTGACCAATTCACTCTCTATGCTATAGGCTACATGTTTACAGCCTGACTGACATCAAGCAAGTTCAAATCATAACCAAGAGGGTAAGATGGAACCATATTCTCATACTCAAGGAAACCTACCTCCAGCCAATTAATTTATTTAAAGTTTGTCAGAGTCACACATAACTTCATGAAAGCAACAAGAACCTAATGTTCTTTTCTGTGCAGAGTGCATCCATCAGTCATGGTGTATGTGCTGGCATTTAGACAGGCGAGTATAAGGCATGTGGAGAGAGGAGGCAGGACATATCCAAGAACTCTGCTCAAACCCAGAACTTTGTCATACAGCTAATGAAAGGAAAGTGTTGCTAGGTCCCCGAAATTTCATTTATATTGCAGTTGGTTCCCTTCAACAACTGGCCCCATGGATTAAGACTCATGCTTCTGCAAATCATTAACTTCTATCCAAAGGTAGAGACCAGATTAAATGAACATCATTTTTACACAAAAGAATTCCAAAGTAAAGTTACCAATCTGCTCCTCCATACCCATGCCCATTATGCATTCCCTTCCCATTCCACCCACACTTTCATTTAGGTACCTCTACTATTAATTCATTCATTCTACAAGTATTTCTGAGTGTCTCCATATTCCTGCCATCATGATTTAAAACATGAGTCTCCCCTCATGCTTTAAATGAGGGGAGACTCAGGTCTTGTTACTCCAAACAAAAATTAACAAACTGAGGGTTGGGTGGAATGTAAACATCAGGATCAACAAAGCAAACAAAGGGGTAAAACCTACTGTCACAACTCATTAAAAACTGGGAGCTAAGGACACAAAATGTCCCTACGTCTCCCAGAAGTAGTATTGGTGAATTAATAAATCTTGAAAATTTCTATTAGTACTCCCAATGAGGGGAGGAAGGAACTTAAGTGGAGTTCTCTCATCTTTTCCTTCTTTTGAGAGAAAATGATTGCTGGGGAAATAATAATAAGGTGAAATGAATAAATAGGGATGGCTCTCTCTGATGGACTGAAGACTCTAGAACTCTACATAGATTGGGGAAAGTATTCCAAAGCCCAAGGGTATCTACCCAATGAAAGAGGAAACACCTCCAACTATATTCGTGAAGATGAAAGGAGAATGAGTCAGAATAATTCATTTATGATACATCAGCACAAAAAAATCTGAATCAAGTTCCCTATGCTGAATATAAGTGAGATGAAGACATACAGTGTGGTGACCCTACAGACATATTACAAAGAAGAAAGGACAGCAAGCAAGATAGAACCCAGTTTGCCCAAAAGGCAAGGAGGAGAAGAGTTCCCCAAGAGCACTTCAATCTACATAGTAATTTCATAGGTGTGTTAATTCAATAAGACAAGATGAGTGAGATGAAAGGGATCCCAAGAAATGCAGAGACAAAAGGCAGACATTAAAACAAGAGCAAAATCTCTAAGAATGACAAAGATAACCCAGAATAACAAATTTTTGATTTCCTTTACATAAAAAATTCAAAACATGGAAGAAAAAATAATCATTCAAAGATTACTAGAAGAATCTTAAAATGAAGAAAAGTTAGGAATTTTTAAAAATATATACCATGCTGTGGATATACCTGGTTTGTCCATTTAATATCCATTTCTCTTCCTCCTTCCTGAGAACAAAAAGGACTCTTAGACATTCACCCCTCTTCCATAGGACTCCTGTGTTTTGGGAAGGCTGATCCACCCCATGTCCAAAACAAAGAACAGGTTCAGATTGTTATAAACCAATCTGGCAAATTCAGCTTCCCTGGCCAAAGATACTTATTTAGGCTGAGCATGTGAATTCAATGAGTCAAATAAGGTAAATTTTAGGATTCTTGCTTAAAACATTGAAGAAAAATGACTCTGTATTCCAGGGAATATAAACTCTAGCGAGAACATTCAGAAATATTTCGTATAGTGAGTTCTGCTATATATGTGTGTATATAATGCAGTGCAGCAATTCTTCCATTTCACTTCACTATCTTTTCTGATAAAGTTAGAAACTATTAAATCTTTATGTTTCAAAACTTTTCTGGAACTTGTCAGAAATCCAACCTCTAGGAAACTGGAGGAAGCTATCCATAGGGCAGTATCACGCTGGAGGCAGTCTACTGCAAGTCTTCCCAGGGTGAGGGAGGGGAGGGTGCAGGGAGCTGTTTGCAGCTGCCACCTGTACTTCAGGACTAGGGCCCTGGAGAAGCTGCCAGGACTGCAACAGCCCAGGGCTAGAGAAAGCCCACCTAAGGAGACCACCAAAACCAGGAAGCAGAACCCTTTCCCTCCTCCAATGACTGCCAGAACCCTCTATTAACAAAACTTTAGGACAAACTGGTAAAGGAACAACGTTTAAAGAGCCCAGATAAATTTTCACAGAGCATCTAAAAGAACAAATTTGGAACTGAGAGACAATAAACTGATAACCAAGCTTTTGCTTGCAAATCTATGCCATGTATTTGTTTTCTTTAACTGCATACAGATAAGAAGTTAAAAAACAATGTGAGGATCTCTGCCTTTAAGGTGAACTCAGTATTTTCATTTATTGAGATAACTGATGCATTTGAATTTATTTGAACCATTCTGTTTTGTATTTTATGTTTCTTTTCCTATTTGGCATCTAACTGGTATCTTTACTTGCTTCTCCTTTCCTGATTTCTGTTAGATTCTGCTCCTGCCAAAAATTACAATGCTTTATAACAATCTCACTTTCATTTAATTCTAGTTTAATATTTAAATTCTAACTTATTAAATCCTTCCAAATTAGTCACTACTATAATTTATAAATAATTCTTAAATGTTTATATTTATCCATGATTATGACTTTATTATTGCTCTGGCATCTGAAACTGTCCCTCTCAGGTGGTTCTTTTCTTTCTGAAAAATATCCCTTAATAAGTTTTTTTTAGCAAGAGCCAGTGCTTGGTAAATTTTCTCATCATTTGTGTGAAAAAATTCTTTATCTTACGCTTTAAAAATGATAAAACTAAGTACAGAATAGTAGATTGATTTTTTTTTTTTTTTACTCAGCACTTTGAAGATAGTATCTTTGGTGTTCCAGTGATCAGTGCCATAAGTCTGCTTTCAGACCAATTATTCCTCAAGAGAAAAATATTTTTTTAATTTTTAATACTATATAGTATATATTAATTTCAGGTGTACAATACAGTACAATTCAACACATTAATCACTGCTCATCACAGTAACTGTATTCTTTTTTTTTTTTTTAAGATTTTCTTTATTCATTTGACAAAGATCACAAGCAGGCAGAGAGGCAGGCAGAGAGAGAGAGAGGAGGAAGCAGGCTTCCCACTGAGCAGAGAGCCCGATGTGGGGCTCGATCCCAGGACCCTGAGATCATGACCTGAGCTGAAGGCAGAGGCTTTAACCCACTGAGCCACCCAGGCGCCCCAGTAACTGTATTCTTAATCCTACTCACCTATGTCACACATGCCCCCCACCAACCTCTCCTTTAACAACCACCAGTTTCTTCACCACATTTAAGAGCCTTTTGTTTTGTCATTTTAATTTGTTCATTTTGTTTCTTAATTCCACATGAATGAAATCATATAGCATTTGTCTTTCTCTCACTTATTTCACTTAGCATTATACCTTCTAAATCCATCCATGTTGTGGCAAATAACAAGATTTCATTCTTTTTATGATGGAGTAATTAATATTCCATTTTATTTACTTATTTATATGAATATATATATTTTTCCCACATCTTCTTTATCCATTCAACTATCAACGGATACATGAGCTGCTTCCGTAACTTGACTGTAAACAATGCTACAAAAAACAGAAGTGCATATATCTTTTCAAATTAATGTTTTCATATTCTCTTTAAGTAACTACCAATCCAGTAGAATTATTGGATCACATGGCAATTCTATTTTTAATTTTTTGAGGAACTTCCACAGTTTTCCATGGTGGCTGCACTACTTTGAATTCCCAAAAGTGTTCCTTTTTCTCCACATTCTCACCAACACTTGGTTCTTGTGTTTTTTATTATAGCCATTCTAACAACTGTAAGGTGATAGCTCATTATGGTTTTGATTTGCATTTCCCTGATGATTAAGCATCTTTTCATGTGTCTGTTGCTATCTGTGCTTCTATTTTATTTTTTTTAAGGTTTTATTGATTTATTTATTTGACAGAGAGAGATCACAAGTAGGCAAAGCAGACAGACGGAGAGAGGGGGAAGCAGGCTCCCTGTTGAGCAGAGAGCCTGATGTAGGGCTCGATGTAGGGCTCAATCCCAGGACCCTGAGACCATGACCTGAGCTGAAGGCAGAGGCTTAAACCACTGAGCCACCAAGGCACCCTGTACATCTATTTTAGAAAAATGTTTGTTCATATCTTCTGCCCATTTTTTAACTGGATTTATTTTTGGTGTTGGTGCATTTTTTTGTGTAATTTGGATACTAACCCCTCCTCAGATATATCATATGCAAATATCTCCCTCCATTTTTTTATTTTGTTGATGGTTTCCTTTGCTGTGCAGAGAAGTTTTAATTTTGTGTAGTCCCAATAGTTAAATTTTACTTTTGTTTCCCTTGCCAAAAGAGACATATCTAGAAATATGTTGCTATAACTGATATTAGAGAAATTACTGCCTGTGCTCTGCTCTAGGATTTTTATGGTTTCATCTCACATTTAAGACTTTAATACATCTTGAGTTTGTTTTTGCGGTGGTATAAGATAGACCAGTTTTCCCAGCAACATGTTGAAGAGACTGTCCTTTTCCCCATTGCATATTCTTGTTTCCTTTCTTAAAAGATTAACTGATCATATAACTGGGGGTTTATTTCTGGGCTCCCTATTCTGTTCCATTGATCTATGTGTCTAATTTTGTGCCACTACCATACTATGTTGATTATTACAGCTTTGTATGATATCTTGAAATCTGGGATTGTGATACTTCCAGTTTTGTTCTTCTTTTTCAAGATTGCTCTGGCTGTTTGGGATTCTTTGTGGTTCCATAAAAATTTTAGGATTATTTGTTCTAGCTCTGTGAAAAACGCTATTGGTATTTTGATAGGGATTACATTAAATCTGTAGATTGCTTTGGGTAGTATATACATTTTAACAATATTTGTTCTTCCAATCCATGAGCTTGGAATATATATTTATGTCATCTTCAATTTCTTTCCTCAACTTCTTATACTTTTCAAAAAACAGGTCTTTCACTTTCTTGGTTAAGTTTACTCCTAGGTATTTTATTATTTTTGTTACAATTGTAAATGGGAGTGTTTTCTTAATTTCCCTGTCACTTCATTATTAGTGCATAGAAATAAAATGGATTTCTGTACATTGATTTTATATCCTGCAATCTTACTGAATTCATTTATCAGTTCTAGTAGTTTTTTGGTAGTCTTTAGGGTTTTCCATATATAGTATTGTGTCTTCTGCAAATAGTGAAAGTTTTAATTGTTTCTGAACAATCCAAGGGATACACTTGGATTCCTTTCTCTTTATTGTTTGTATGTCTGTTACTATTTTTGATTTATGATTACCATAAGGTTTATACATAACATATTATGGATATAGCAGTCCATATTAAGTTGGTCATCACTTAAGTTTGAATCCATTCTAAAAGCACTATGTTTTTATACCTCCTCTCCCCTCCACATTTTAGGTATGGTTTCATACCTTGCATCTTTTTATTTTATGAATCCCTGCTTAATTTTTATAGATATACTTAATTTTACTGCTTTTGTGTTTCTTCCTTTTCTTATTCCTGCTTATGGTCTTTTCTTTCCACTCAAATTGTCCCCTTTAACATTTCTTGTAAGACTGGTTTAATGGTGATAAAGTCTTTTAACTTTTATGTGTCTGGGGAACTCTTTCTCTCTCCTTAAATTGTGAATGACAGCCTTGCTGGATAGCATATTCTTGGTTGCAGGTTTCTTTTTCTCAGCCGCTTTGAATATATCAAGACACTACCCGCCCCCCTCCCCCGACCTGCAAAACTTCTCCTAAAAAGTCAGCTGATAGGCTTACAGGGTTTCCCTTGTATATAACAGTTTTCTTTTTCTTGGTGCTTTAAAAATCCTCTATCACTACTTTTTACCACTTAATTATCATATGTAGGTATAGAGCTCCTTAGATTAATTTTGTTGGGGGCTCTCTGGACATCCTAGATTTGGATTTCTTTTTCCTTCCCTAGATTTGGTAAGTTTTTAGCTATTATTTCTTCACATCAATTTTCTTCCCCCTTTTCTCACTTTTCTGGGATCCCTATAATGTCAGTGTTATTACACTTGATACTATTGTGGAGTTCTCTGTCCTCATTTTTTATTAGTCTTTATCTCTCCTGTTCAGCTTGATTACTTTCCATTACTTTGTCCTCTAGGTCAGTGATCCATTCTTCTGCTTCCTCTAGTCTACCATTCATTTCTTCTATTTTTGTTATTTTTTCATTCCATTTATTTTCTTCATCTCTGATTGGTTCTATTTTATATTTTCTCTGTCAACAGTCTCACTGAGGTTTTCCATTGTTTCCTCAGTCCAATGAGTATCTTTATAACCATTACTTTAAATTCTCTATCAGACATGTTATTTGTCTCCATTTTGTTTAGCTATCTTACTGTGATTCTGTCCTGTTTTTTCATTTGGGACATACACCTCTGTCTCCTCATTTTGTCTAACTCTGTATCTGTTTCTATGTGCTTTGAAAGTCAGCTACATCTCTTGCTCTTGAAAGCAGTGGTAATATGAGGGAAAGGTTCTCTGCTGTCCTGCAATATCCCCTGTTCACCAGAATCTGGCACTCCAGAGGTGTCTCCTGTGTGTTGTGTGCGCTCTAACATTTTGGCCGAGGCATGTTTGTCTTGAGTTCAGTCATCTGTAGTGGTTCTGTCTACTGATGGCCGGTAGACAGATAATAACCTGTCACTGATGTAACCGGTTACTGATGATAACCTGTGTTGTTAGCAGGCCTGTCTGGGACCACCCTGTGCTGAGTTCAGTCAAAGCAAGTGTTTGTTAGAGATGTAGTAGCACAGAACTGCAGCATGCTCTCCCTTTATTATCCTCTGAGAATTTTCCTTGGTGGGCAAGGGCTGCAGTAAGACCAGATGTCTGCCCCAAGCCTAGTGTCTGGCCCACATTCATATTGGTATGTGGTTTTATTCCCCTCTACCTGGGGCAGGAATCACTTTGGGGTGATGCTGACCTCTGCCAGGGCTGCTTACATTCTGCCATGATTGTGGTGCCACTTTAGCTTGCCTCCTGCTGAGATCATGTTGAAGGGAACAAGTCCACAGAATGCAGGGACCAGACGTGCTGTTAACAAGCTAAATGGAGGGTATTCATGCTGTGCTGGTTCCTACAGGTATCTGTATATCTAGGTTCAGAGCAGGGGATGGAAATGGTACCCACTAGATCTTTTGCTCTGGAAGACATCTCCCAAAGATCCCTGGCCCTCCTGTAAATGTCCTGGGGTTAATAAACAAATCTCCCTCCCATATATTCCAGGGGTCTTTCAAATTGTTCCTTCTGTGCTATATCTCAGCAGTGATGTTTGTTATGTTGTCTCTTTAAGGGCAGGGACTCCATTTCCTATCACCCTTCTGGCTCTTCCAGGGCCACTAGTTTTTAAAGTTCCAGGTGTTAAGCTCCACTGATGTAAGACCTCACAAAGTTAAGCCTTGCTGGTTTTCAAAGCCAATATTATAAAGATTCATCTTCCCTGTACAGTTCTCCCATGCCTGGGGTGCCTAGTGTGGAGTCTCTGGACCTGCAGCATCTCTCCCTCCCACAGACAGCCCCACAAGTTCATTTAGCTTTAGGCAGGATTTTCACCACTCCTACCCTCTTCCATGTGGCCTCTTCTCTACATTTAGTTGTGGGAAGTCTTTTCTGCCACTCTTTGGGGGCATTTTCTGGGCTATTTACACTGATAGATACTATTTGTATCTATGAGACAACATAAGCTTAGCATCCTCCTACTCCACCACCTTCCCCAGAAGTTGAGAATTTATCTTTTGTGTCCATAATTAAGATATTATCTTTGTCATGGGTGTTCTAAAGTTTCATTGTAATGTACCCATGTACTGATTTGTCTTTTGATTTCATAAGGATTTAGCCAAAGTGGTTGTGTGCTGGAGTCTGCTCATTCCAGCACACAAGAGCCAGTTATGCACATCTCTTCCTAACTTTACATTCAGTGAAGTAAGCTGAAATCAGTCATGACAACAGTATTTACAGTACAGCAGTCAGCAAACACTACAAGTCAGGGGTAGCTTTTTATTTGGCAAGCTGGTTGTTTAACATTTACCAGTACACTAGCACGTGATTTATCAAATTAAGACCTGGTGGGGCTTTTTAATCAGTTTTGGAAAATTCTAAGCCATTTCTCCTCAAGCATTTCCCCTTCTCTATTCTCTATTCTTATTCTCTATTCTGTATCTCTAAAACTCTTTTTCATTTCTTCCATCTCTGTTTCTCTCCTCTGTTCAATTTTAGGTAATTTTCTCAGTTCTTTCTTCCAACTAATTAATTCGTTCTTCAGCTGAATATAATCTGGCATTTAACTCATCCATGGGTATATCAATGACATGTCTATATTTCTAGAAGCTCTATTTGTTCTTCAAATTTACCTCTTCAGTGTGTTGTTCTCTCCATATGATTTCCAGTTGTTTTCATCACTTTAATCATTTGAAGTATAACTATTTTATAGTATTTTTTTCAGACTGCTCTATAACCTCAAATTCATGGGAATAGTTTCCCTACTTATAGTATCTTCTAACTCTCTCATATGATAGATTATTTTCTCATGGAATGTGTAAGTTTTCATTATTTCCTCTCTTCCTTCCCTCTACCCCAGACAACCTGTGGCACCCTAGGTGTAAAAGTGTTACCACAGGATCATTTTACTTTTGCACTTGGTCTGCAATTACTTTTGACATTAGTTTTCCAACTTGGACATTCCCAAAATTAAACTGATAAATTCCAACTTCACATGATTTTTGGTAGCCAAAGGCTTAATTCCTCTCATATTTTCCCACCCAGAGTTTCAAAAGTAACACATTTTCTAGTCATATTACCTGAAGCCGTGAATACGTTTTTACTAGTCTCCTTTTACCACAGGAGCAGGCTTTTCTTTCCAGGATACCAGCTTTAAGGAATGAAGTCTGTTCCAGCTCCATGCCTCACTCAGCCTTGATGCTGTATTTTCCATATTTATATGGGCATTAAAATCTTAGCCTCTAATCCCCTTATCCACTCTAATATCTTCCCAAACCATCACAGCATCTGCTCCTAAGTTTATTGCTCAAACTAAAGCTGCTTTTATTTCTAGCATGTTATCATGCCAAAAATGATCTTTCTTCAATTTAATTTATATATTTAGATTTTATTTTTATACATTGTATGTAGCATGTCTATGGTTTTGTAACTGTAGAATTGAAAGGTCTGTATATTTTATATCAGTTCAGCTGACTTTGTTACCAGAACCAGAACACATTATATTTTCATAAAAAGTATTTCTTTTCATCTATCTGAGTGCACAGAAAAAAGTTTACAATGTTCAGCTAGCAGTAATGACTTATTTCCAGAGGTTTGGATTCATGGAGTTTTTTTTTTTCCCCAAGTTTCTTTGTATATGTGTAAGTTGTTTAAATATTTCAGTAACTACCTAGTCTCATTTTCTTTTTTTTTTAAAGATTTTACTTATTTATTTGACAGAGAGATAGGGAGAGAGAGCAAGCAAGCACAGGCAGACAGAGTGGCAGGCAGAGGCAGAGGGAGAAGCAGGCTCCCTGCCGAGCAAGGAGCCCGATGCGGGACTCGATCCCAGGATGCCAGGATCATGACCTGAGCCGAAGGCAGCCGATCAACCAACTGAGCTACCCAGGCATCCCCCTAGTCTCATTTTCAACTGAAAAAAAGTAGTGATAGAACACAGGTAGGTTAGTGTCTTCCATGTCTTTTGTACAAAGACCAATCTCCTTAGCATGCTATTCAAGGATTTTTATGATCTTTCTTCATCATGTCTAGACCCATTTCTCAGTAATCTCCCCCATATTCCCTACCTTCTGGCTCACTGGACAACCCAACACTTCCCACACATGCCTCTTCTGTCACATTCTCATGACTTCACTGAGCTTCTTCCCTCAGCAGAAATCTCAGCATGTCCTCACATTCTCAGCAGGTCCCAGTATTAGTCAACCTATAAAAACCCTTCTTAAAACCACCTTATAACCTTTTACTTCCTCTTTTAGTCTCCCCAGTCCTTAATATACAACATTTTCCATATTGAATCACATTTATTTATCTGTTACCCCCTTTAGAGAAGGGCAAAAATATGTCTAATATTTTTATGCCTCATTTATTCAGTGAATGAGTTCATGAATAAATAAATGAAATGAATGTTCACAAGTTGCTGAGTTAAAAGCAGGCTTCTTAAGGATTTCACTCTGGGTGGGCTGCAGGTTCATTTGAGATATCAGAGAATTTTTTGCCTCTCTTATGTCCTCTGGGTGGTAGTCAGTTGGCATGTTCCAGTAGCCCTGGATAGCTGTAGAGAAGTCCTTAGAGAAAGAATAGCCAGTAGTATTCTGTAATGCCTACAGTCTACAGCTATACCACCCTGAACGTGCCCGATCTCATCTGTAATGCCTTACACATCAACTGCCTTAGTTGTCACAGCATTTTAGCAAACAACATTGCATTTGCATCTATTGAGGTAAGTGGTACCCAGTATACACATGAAAAAACTGATGCTTAGAGCACTGGTCACTTAACCAAAGATTCAGGGAAACAACTTTGACATAGGTCTTCCGTTGCCCAGTGCAGTGATTTATGTTTTCTTTTACCATCTACAACTCTAGGTATTCCTGTTCCCACTGTAGTAGGAATTATAATGCCAGCTATGATGCCATAATGGCAAAAAAGCCTCTTGTGTCTACACTGCAATATCAGTTTTCTCCCTGAATTGCTGGGGCCCTTCATGTCGTCCCTCTGGCTTCCTGCTTTTCATGTGCAGCTTCAATTTCTTCATCTCCAAAATGAAGAAGTAATAATCCCTAATGTCCTTACTCTTGACTGCTTCATGGGCCTGAGTCTCTGCGAAAATTTGCTGAACGAACCATGCTTAATCCAAGTTCTAGACTTCTTCCTACCCACCTTTTCTAGACTTTTTCCGACATAGGCTTAACACCAGTACCTGGACTGCTGCCATCCAAGAATCTAAATTTTTTGACCCAACTACATTCATGCTCTGTTCTTTTTACCATGATTTCTTTTTGACCTTAGGATGTACCTTCTTTTTTAGAGGCCAAAGAGAGCAGTTATGTAACTGAGAACAGCAATACTTAACCCAAAATTGCAATAACAATTTAAGACAGCCCACAAAAAAGAAAACTAAATCCACCACGCATGGTGTATAAACCTAACACAGACATGACCCGCCTGCTTTCTATTTCCCCTGCCTCCTCACACACCAATTCTTTCGTTAGAGCTTTATTATTTCATTACTCGGCACATTTTCAACAAAGGCAAAATGATCCGCTCCAATTGTACAACTGAAAAAGGGACTTTTTTACTGAGATATTTTTTTCCTTATTGTCTTACTTCCATCACATTTTAATGCCTTGTAGGTCATTATAAAGGGTATAATGTGAGCCTTTTTTCTTAAGAAATCCTAAGACTGTTAATTTTACAAAATAGAAAGCTATACCCTGAATGAGGTAGAGGAACTAATACCCATCACTTAAAATTACTTGCAATGCTTCTAATTATATAAAATGAATGTGTTAAATAAATCAAAATGCAACTAAAATAAAAGGCAAAATAGGAAGATATAATCCACATGCATTTATTTGCAGTTGTCATCGAGGATGAACTGGAGCTAACTGGATTCAGTTCTGAATAATTGTTTTATAATGGTATTGGATATGGAAAAAATAGAGCTCTTTTTTTATTAAAGAAAATAAAACATGTACCTGCTATCAGAGGAGAAGAGAGACACAGTTAAGCACAGCCACAGTGAAATTCATACAGCTGACAAATAAAAAACCTCACCAAGGCTGACTAGTTGGAGTTGACCTATAAATATGGCATGGATACAAAGAAGGAAAGTTGAGTAAAACTGCTCAGTTTGTTTTACTTTTCTGGTGAAATGACCATTTGTTTCCAAATAGTCCCAAAGCTCATGTCTTTAACGGCCCTTACTCCACTGTATTGGCATGCTGCTGAGGGCTCTGCTTATTCCCTAATTATTGAAAAAGAGCTGCTGGAATTCATTAAGAAATTATAAGTAATATCCCAAGTACCTTCAAAACCAAGTTTGGCAATATCCTTAAATATTGCATCAATGGAAGTCTCCTTGGTTTGCTCTGAAACAGACTAAAATCCGACAATACTGAAACTACATAAGCCAAAGATGAGGCAGCCAGTTATTTTCCAGTAATTGTTGTTCCCATGGCCTTTTTTAAAGTCCTTCAAATAGGCACATAAGAACAAAATCATTTTTAATAATAGACACTAATCTCCAAATCTATTTAAACTATAAATTATGCAGAGCCAATTAATTAATATGGTGGAAGTAAGCCACTTGGATGTAGAAAAATCATGCCTTCTATTTTGAATTATGGAAAGTAGAATGTGTAAAATCCTTAGTAGAGAAGTCACATTTAAGACTCAGAGATTCTTAATTTCTTATTATAAATATTTACTAATCCAAGTTAAATTCTATACCAGCAAGCACTGTTACAAAAAACATTTCACTCTGGCAAAAATATTTCTTGGCACTAGCTAAAACCCAGCAAAATTCAATGTAAAATTCCAGTAGAATTTGACTTCAAATATGTCTAAGTTGATTATCATGGACTTTGGCATCATTGTGTCCCATTTTTCTATCTGTGAGAGTTGTTTTTTTTCAGGCAATATAAAAGACTGTTTTCTTACACAATTTTCCTTATCATCTATTGGGTCTGATATGCCTCAGACATGACTACTTCATGTGCATCATCTTATTTAATTATAATAACTCTCTGTACAGAAAGTATTATTATCCCTGAGTATAAGGGATATATTCAGAAGTAAGTGGAATATGGGGAAATTAAACATTTTGCCCTCAGTCACACAGCTGGTAAATGAAAAAATACACATTTGATCTCAGACAATCTGATTCAAAGCCCATGCTTTCCATATATTTGTTACCCAGGCCCCTCCCCCACCTCACACACAGTTTTCCTCTATCTCAGCATCTTGGATCAGTTACAGTTTTCTTGTTATCTAAGATTGTAATCCACAATTTACATCCATGATAATTTTCTTAAAGAAGAAACCATAATCTTCATCAATATACAATATATAAACACACACACATTATACATAACTTATCTGTGGGAGTTGGGGGAAACAGAAAAACAGAGAAAACGACTAAAGATCTAGACCCAGTGCAACAGATGATATTCAAGAGAGATGAATGCAAGGCCCCTTACATTTAGGTCTGGCACTCTGCTAGACCTTATCTTCCTGGCACTCAACATAGTGCCTGACACAGAGTGAAGGCTTAATAAATGTTTTTAGAATGACTGAGGGAGAAAGTGAATGAGTGGTAAGTGACACTAATAGGTAGGGCAGACTTGGTTTCAGGTATATGAAAAACAGCCAGTGATCCTCACTGATGGTAATGTCAACCTGAATAAGTGAATGGATGTGACCACCAACAACTGTGGGGCAGTAGAGCCTGTATTTGCAGAAGCCTCTATCTCAGGCATGGCGGTATAAGTCCTGATCTCCTTTGCAGCCCAGTGCCATGGGCACCTGGATGGGGAGAAGCTCAGAAAAGAATGTGGGGCGCCTGGGTGGCTCAGTGGGTTAAAGCCGCTGCCTTCGGCTCAGGTCGTGATCCCAGCGTCCTGGGATCGAGCCCCGCATCGGGCTCTCTGCTCTGCGGACAGCCTGCTTCCTCCTCTCTCTCTCTGCCTCTCTGCCTACTTGTGATCTCTATCTGTCGGATAAATAAATAAAATCTTTAAAAAAAAAAGAAAGAAAGAAAGAAAGAAAAGAATGTGGGTGAAAATGGGAGAATCAGAGAAGTCCTGCCATAAGAAAAGATGACTCAGGGAAACCTGGTTTTCAAACACTGCAGGGCTATCCAGGAAAAGGGATTAGTCTTGTTATACATAAGCAAAAGGTACTGAGCTAGGAACAACCAGTGGGAGCCATAGCCAGGCAAATTTGGATTCAAAGTTAAAACAGACACTTTCTATCTCTTCCAGTGGTTTTGACCCCCTGCTTCCTTACTACCTCCCAATCCAGAGCATCTTTCAAAGTCCAGAACTGTTTCAACACCTCAAAGAAGCTTCTTTTCCTTTAGTGGCTCCTTCTTTCTGCCCTACTTCACAATCTCCCCTAAATGACAGCACTGTCTGGGCTCCTTCTCTTTTTCACTCAGTGCTCTAAGTGCTAGAAATATAAAGACGAATAAGAATAGGCTATCATCCTCAGGGTACATTCTTGAGGGACACAGAGAAGTAAATTGAAGTTGACAACATAACTGGTGCAATGGAAGTGTGCACTGAATATTGCTGGTGCACAGAAGGCAAATATCCAAATAAATCTGAGGAATCAGAGAAAACCTCCCAGGAAGCTGAAGTTTACCTCTCTTTCCCTGGGCTGTATCTAAAGAAAGTTTAGAAACTAGGTAAAGAAGAAAGAATGCTCCAAGCACAGGGGACAACTAAGGATTCAAGAGAATGTGTCCTAGGTGGCTAGAGAATACCAGTTCCGATTAGGAACTTCACCAAGTAAGGATCTTCTTCCCTTAATATTTGCACTCCCGTAATGCACACTTAATACATAATGGACTGCCAATAAACATTGCTTATTTGACTAGAATAAATGTAAGCAAAAAGGACCATGATGTTCTCTGATCTTCATACTTAGATTAATAAGAACAGGGCTGAGATGGTCAATTGGAGGTTGGCCGAGGACCACCATTTATAAACATCTGGACACTTACCATGGCACAATGAGAATATCATAGGCTCTGGAATCAGACCAACCTAGTTCGAAGGCCAGCCTTGTGACCAATAAACATCATATCACTTGTGAGCCTCAAATTTCTCATCTGAAGACAGAGGTAATAGTACCTACCTCACAGGTCTGTTTTGTAGTTTAAAATGAGATAATAAAAATAAAGCCCAGGAAAGCTTTTAATATTTAGTGACCCATAAATCATAGAGCTAATGAAGAGTCAGAGGAGGATCTCTAAATTGAAAATTAATGAATAGGAGAAGGATTTATGAGGACTGTCATGGGCCAAACTGATATCCATTTTGTACCTAATGAGGGAAAAAGGGTTTTTGAATTACTGAACCTTTATAGCACATGAGGCTCAGACTAGTTGTCTGGCTCAATTACCAGTGCAAAATTACCATTCCCTACAACTAGTATTTGTTGCTGACCCTGATCCATTGGTTGGGTGCCTTTATCATAAAGTGTGTGGAGAAGTTCAACTGTTCAAAGCAGCAGCCATCATCATTTCTCCCATAATCAAACAAGTTAGAAAGTCTTAATTAAAACTATTTCCTTAAAATTATTGAAGAATGTAGAATGCCAAGAAAAGCAGAATCTAACTGACCATTTCCATATGGTAACAGTATTTAAGTGTAGGAAAAGGCTAATAATGAAAGAGAAAGTCCACCAGCAATGTTCACATGATGTTCAATGATGGTGGTCAGTCAAGAACCAGGGGTTGGCTTGAGCAGGGAGCATTTGTTCAGAAACCTACAGATGGCATGCATATTTTTCAGTATGGGATGCCCATCCCATCAAGTGTGAGTCTGTCTTAAATTAGCCAGACATGAAGTATCAGGACAAATTCCATATGAGCAATCCTAAAACAAAAGCCTCTCAATTTAACTTCTTTTCATAAGATAGCTTGCATTTAATAAAGTTAAAATGGAACTTGTGATATGTGACTCATACCTTTCCAGTGTCATCCCTGCTCATGCTTTGGTTTCAAATAATTCTTTCCATTATCTATTTTACTTCTGTGCTTGTCCATCTTGCTATACCTCCAGATAAATTTAACAGATTTCCATTCTCCTCTTTAATCTTTGTCTGGGTTACACTATATTCACTAAGCCAAAATGCTTTTCTCATTTAAAGCTGCTAGCTTTGTTTGACCTAACCCAGACCAAGGGACCTACATCATGAAAGTTTCCCACATTTAACCATCCCATCACCTACCCGAACAATCCCAGCCAGCCATTCCTCCTCCACGTTCTGGGAGTTAAGTCATCTGGTTACATTTCAGTTGATGATATGTGTCTGCTTGTCTCCTCTAATGGTTTGTAAGGCCTTGGGGGTCGAGCTCATGTCTAATCTTTGCTGCATACATCTGTACACTACTGAATACATCATTACTGTACATTACTCTAATCCAATGGGGACTCAGTAAAAACTTGTTGACTGACTGATTTAGCACGGGGATGATTATTACGTAAGCCGCTTTGGTAAATAAATTTCAAATAATGACCAGCTCACACAAATGTTTTACTAGCTCACCCTCCCCATGGAATTAATATAAAGAATGAAAATCAGCAGTCATTTCTACTTGCCCAACATTAAATGTTAACTCACCCCAAGAGAGTAGCTATTTTCAAGCCTAATTTCAAGTCAAAATGTCTAAAATGGTTGTCATTCTTGGTGACATGCTGGGAAGATTCAAGAACTAAGGTATCAAACCAGTCACTTCCTCAGGTTATTAACCCCAAACTTGAATATCATTATTTCTAGCATATTATTAATAATCTTAGCAGTTCATTTAAGTTCATGTTTATTCAATTAAACGGACTTATTTCTAAGGACATTCTAACAAAAAATCTGATTAGCATTACTTACAATTTTATACTTTATTGGGATAAAATTAGAAACCTTGGTTTAATTTTGATTGTTGTTTAATGATTCAGTTCATTCAATATAAAGGGATGTGGCCATGAAAATAATCACCTACCTGCTTAGATACCTGAGGCAAAAAAAAAAAAAAATTAGAAATAAATTTTAAAAATTAATTTAACACATAGTGTCTCTCTTTTCCTTCCCTTTTTTTAAAACCCCTTCATGGTAGCCTGGAAGAAAGGGGAGCAGGGCAATTTTACATGTGTTCTCCATCCGGGTTATTTTAGTGTTCTGATGTGAGAAGGGACAGAGGACAACTGACATGGCTCAGAGTTCAAGGGCAATAACTAGCAGATGAATAAAGATCCAATTCCAGTTTTATGATAGACACAATTTTCTTACCTAGAATGATTTTGAACAAATATTTTCAAGATGTATTTAAGTTATTTGCGTGTGGTTTGAACATGTTTAAATAGTAAAACAATCAATTTATATTATAAAGTTTAAATATCATATTAAAGGAAAGGGTTCTAAAGGTACTGAAATACTCAAGAATTACCATAAAGTGATTTACCACTAGTTATATGTAACTTATTTTGAAATATTCATGAGAAAATGATTAGTCTATCTTCTATATGCTATGAAAATATTCACTGCTGTGGTGTTCTGATATCTGTTCAGCAAATAAGAGTTTCAGTCACATAAAACACTTGCAACATGTCAGAACCCAGAGAAGGTTTCTTCAAATTGGGTGCAGCCTGATTCATAGTGACAGTTTCTCTGAAGTTACATCCTTTAAGAAGCAATAACTGTCATTTGGGGGCCTTCTGGGTGACAGGGCATAACAGAACCAGAGATGATAAAAAATACAATCCACACAGCAAAAGAAATGCTTGAGGTCTCCAGGGCAATGAAGTGAGTACTTTAAAGTATATTTGACTTTAAAGCCGATCTGCTTTTCCCCGGTCTGTTGGGCAAATATCAGCAAATACAAGAGTGTGTCTTCAAATTTGAGCCACACAGAGCTAAACTTCACATTCAATACATCAGACTTTCAAACTCTCTCTCTCTCTCTGTGTATACATATATATATATGGAAATAATGAAACTCTGAATTAAAACAACCATGCAGAACAAAGACCATGATCTAATATCAGAATAAAGTTAACAAATGTCATTCAGTGAGATGATTGGTGATGAGTGAAGGTCATGCCCAGTTTCCTT
The DNA here is from genome assembly GCA_003697995.1 of Taxidea taxus jeffersonii. Taxonomy (NCBI): domain Eukaryota; kingdom Metazoa; phylum Chordata; class Mammalia; order Carnivora; family Mustelidae; genus Taxidea; species Taxidea taxus. Next base: position 80,987 of record ML109478.1, on the reverse strand, counting down.
TTCACAGCTGACAGATCAAAGTTGTTCCTTCATTTGGGATAAAGACTAAATAGAGTTAGTTTGGTCTTGGAAAATCCTTTCACATAATATGAGGTTTCTCTGGGGTCTCTTGTTTCTAAGGCACATGAAAGGTCAGAACAAGTATCAGGGAGCCAAGGCAAAATGGGGGGGAAAAATTCAGGCACATCTCAATTTAAATGACCTTTTTGAAATCCAGCATTAAATAATGTGGGAATGCAGTTATAACAGATTATGACACAATATACCCATGAACATCATATGGTACAGTGGTACACAGATAAATAAGACTATGTCAGAGAATGATGGACTTGTGAGGTCAGAAGGCGTTAAGTGATCATTTTCCCTGACTACCCATCTGCTTCAGAAATCTTCTTCCCTACCAGGACATCACCCAGCCCACAGTTAGAAAATCTCCATTGACAAGGACCTCTCCAGTCCTATTGGAGCCATCCATAGCTCTAACAGAAAGTCCTTTCTTTCCATGACTAGAAGTCTAGCTTCATCCATCCTGTCCTATTGCTACCCCTAAAGACCAAGCAGAATAAACAAAATCTTTCTTGAACCTAACATTCCTCATCTATCTGAAAAATGGTTCTCTCATTCCAACATTATCACCTCCAAGTCTTCTCAGCCCCTTCAAATATTCTTCATGGAATATGTGTCCAATACGCTCAATATTCTGATAAGGTACTCTAGTTGTAATCCAATTTGCCTATGTCCCTCTAAAAATATAGATCTGAATACAGAATTCCAGAGACAAAGTTAACTCTCATCTGTCTTGTTCTACATGCTATTCTTCCTTTAATTCAACCAAGATCTCATTGGCACTATTGGTAGCTCAGTAGCCCCCTTTATCCATGGGGTACACATTCCAAGAACCCCCAGTAGATGCCTAAAACTTCAGATAGTACCAAACCCTATATATACTATTTTCTCTATTCACATGTAACTATGATAAAGTTTAATTTATAAGGAAAGTACAATAAGAGATTAACAGCAATAGCAAAATATAACAATTGTAACAGTACAGTAATAAAAGTTACATGGATGTGGTCTCTTTCTCAAAATATCTTACTGTACTGGGACGCCTGGGTGGCTCAGTTGGTTAAGCGGCTGCCTTCGGCTCAGGTCATGATCCCAGCGTCCTGGGATCGAGTCCCACATTGGGCTCCGGGCTCCTTGCTCGGCAGGGAGCCTGCTTCTCCCTCTGCCTCTGCCTGCCTCTCTGTCTGCCTGTGCTCACTCTCTCTCTCTCTCTCTCTAACAAATAAATAAATAAAAATCTTTAAAAAAATATCTTACTGTACTATATTTACCCTTCTTCTTAAAATGATGTGAAATAGTAAAATGCCTGTGTGATGAGATGAAGTGATACGAAAAATGTAGGAACTGTGATGAAGTGTTAAGCTACCAAGGACCTTCCAATAATTTGTGAGGAAGAGAACCACCTGCTTCTGGACCACAGTTGACCATCGGGAACTGAAATTGTAGAAAATAAAATCATGGGTAAGGAGGAACTACTATACTATCATTTGAACATTTTTCCAGTCTATAATAACTGATATTTAATTAGTACTTTATGCTTTAGAAATTGCTTTCAAAAAAAATTAAAAAAAGAAATTGCTTTCATCTTTATATCTCATTTAAATCTGACAGCAATCTCTAAAAAGATATTATTTTCACCATTTTCAGATGAAGAAACTATGACCTACAGAGGTTAGGTCAATTTTTCCTGGGCCACATAAATAAGCTGCAAAGTTAGGACCCCAACCCAGGTCCTCTTGACTATAAATCACATGCCTTTGTGACTATATTACTCAACTTTAGACTCTTTGGTGATGCCTCAGTGATATAATGATAGATTACTGTCAAAGACAAACCTCCAAAAATTAATTTCCTGTCCTTCCAGTGTGAGAACCACATCTTAGGATAGAATGAGGGCAACATGACAGGCCAAGTTGTACTATTTCTTTTTCAAAATGGTCACAAGCCATCCTTTTAATTATTCACTCCAGATTCTTGTCCATAAACTCAGTGACCTGTTGTTTGTGGTCTGATTCTTTTTTTAAGTCAAAACTACATTTTCATAACTTGGCTATTGTGGACATTGCTGCTATAAACATTCGGGTACACGTGTTTATAGCAGCAATGTCCACAATAGCCAAGTTATGGAAAGAACCTAGATGTCCATCAACAGATGAATGGATAAAGAAGATGTGGTATATATATATATATATACGATGGAATACTATGCAGCCATCAAAAGAAATGAAATCTTACCATTTGCGACGACATGGATGGAACTAGAGCGTATTATGCTTAGCGAAATAAGTCAACTGGAGAAAGACAACTACCACATGATCTCCCTGATATGAGGAAGTGGAGATGCAACGGGGGTGGGAGTTAAGGTGGTAGGAAAAGTAAAAATGAAAGAAGATGGGATCGGGAGGGAGAAAAACCAAAAGAGACTCTTAATGTCATAAAACAAACTGAGGGGGGTGGGGGGAAGAGGGGTTGGGTGAGGGTGGTGGGGTTACATCATATGTTTAAATAAAGCTTAAATAAAGTAAAAAAAAAAAACTACATTTTCAATAATACAACCTTCTGACACCTTCCCTGCACTCCAAAATTGCCAAAAGATACCCAACTCCTACTCAAGTTCTTTTTTAAGTTCAGATCTCATTATGTGATGTATATGCTATTAAAGCTTTAAAACATCTATAATTACTTGCTCCATATCTCCATCAAAGACAACAATTTAAATTTCTTTTAAAAATTGAAAAGACTAGGCTGAGAACAGAATGCTAGGACCTCTGTGATTTTTCTAGAATGCAAGAGACTCCCTAGTAGGTATATCAGAATCCACATGTGGGAAATTGGGGAATGTATAAGGCTAAAAAAGCATTTTACATTTCATAATTTTAGGTTGGAAAAAATAACTGGCCTCCCATTACAAACTTCAGGAACTTCAGGAATTTCCAATTTTATTAATTAGGACCAAAGATTTTGAAAATTTAAGACATCTTGCCTGAGTTAATAATCTTCTATTAGGATCCTTGGATATAACTGGGCAGCTAAATAAAATTCCAGTTTATAACTTTTATCTTGTTGATGGGATTTCATTAGAGAATTTACCACAAGTTTCACTCAAGTCCAGGTAGTCTATTGCCTCCTTCTGATCTCTGAGACTCCTTCTTTAAACACTTTCTTCATTTGGTTTCCAGGAAACCATACCCAATTGGGTTTTCCTCTTACATTTCTGGCTGCTTCTTTCCCCTCTTCATTTCCTTGACATCTGAATTTTGAAGGATCCCAGAACTCAGTCTTTGGATCTCTTCTCTCTTCTAGCCACACCTAGACTTGTCTCATCTAGACTCATGGCTTAGTTAGCCTCAGCATGCTATTGCCTGCAGCCCAAATCCCCCCTGAACATCAGGTCTAAATATCTGTCTACTTGACATCTCCATTTGAATCTCTAATAAGATTTCCAAACTTAATGTGTCAAATACTAAGGTTCTGATAACTGCCCTACCTCCATCATCACCACAAACTCACTCTTTCTACATACAGCCTTCCTACCTTAAGACAGGAAAACTCATTCTTCAAGAAATGGAAACTCCATCCTTCCATTCCCTCAGGCTAAAAATCTGATTTTTAAAAATCAGAATTCTGCTCACTTACATCTACTCTTTAAATAGTTCTAACAGGGGTACCTGGGTGGCTCAGTGGGTTAAAGCCTCTGCCTTCGGCTCAGGTCATGATCCCAGGATCCTGGGATAGAGCCCTGCATCGGGCTCTCTGCTCAGCAGGGAGCCTGCTTCCTCCTCTCTCTCTCTCTCTCTCTCTCTCTCTCTCTGCCTGCCTCTCTGCCTACTTGTGATCTCTGTCAAATAAATAAATAAAATCTTTTTAAAATAAATAAATAAATAGATAGATAGATAGATAGATAGATAGATAGTTCTAACAGCAATTTGCTCAGCAATATCACTCCCTAGTTTTTGTAGGATTCTGAGACACATTGGCCAAAATTCCTGAACTAATTTAGAACATACAAGTCCTACCTTCCTCTACTTGGAATTCAGTTTCTTCTTAATATTTTTTTCTACCCAAAGATCATTCCACTAAACAGAAAAGACAAACAGTTAAGCTATCCTTTTTTCTCATTCATCTGTCTATATATGCCAATTACTACAAGGAGCAGGCCTGCCCTGCCTTGTTCTTCTCTCCCCCAAAACTTGAACTTCTTTTTCATGGTTGCTAGAATATCCTAAATATTTATTTAATTTTTATTTAAGCATTTTATTTAAGCATTAGTCTTTCTAAAATTACCATAAGCACAGGCCACTTACACTTTCATTTTTTGTTATACCCTCTGTTTTCCATCTTATATTTATCCTTTTTTAAAAATTAAGTCACTCTATTGTCTGTTTCTGGTAATTTTCTTCCTCTGAGGATAAATGCAACTTCACAGAAAAATTACATTTATGAGAGTACATAGTGAATGTCTATATCTCTCCCACGATTCATCTGTCACAACCTAGCCCCCACTGTGTTAAAGTTTAGAGACAAGGCCTTAGGGAGATGATTAGATCATGGAGGTGGAACCCTCATGAATGGGATTAGTACCTTTATAAAAGAGACCCTAGAGAATTCCTTTTCCCCTTCTGCCATGTGAGAAGACAGTAAGATGGCTGTTTATGAATTAGGAAGTGGGCTCTCACCAAACAGTGAATCTATTTGTGCCTGATCTTGAAACTTCCCAGCCTCCAGAACTGTGAGAAATAAATTTTTGTTGCTTAAGCCACCCCGTCTACATAGCATTTTGCTATAGCTGCCTGAATGGACTAAGAGAGTTATGTGGCTTTAAGCCATGTTCTACACTTCAATTTACATAATCATTAGGCTCCTCAACTAGAGCAATTGAAGATTTTATGTCAGAATGAATGATCTCATGAGAAATAAAAACAAGTTATACCATAAACAAAAACTCCCAAAGAAGTTTGAAAAAGATACCAGACCTTTTTATTGCTATTAACATAAAGAATAAATGATGCTTATTGAAAAATAATACATGAAAGAATTATTTATGAATGTTTTAAAGTCATTCCTAATGACCAATTATCACACTTGTGTTTAGGACGCAGCCAGATCTCTGTTAAGATGTTCTAAATTCAAAACATCCAAAATTTTTTAAATTAGTGATACTGATTCTTTTAAGTGTATCTTTGTTTAAATGGAACATCTTCTGAGACTACCCAATTTTTCAAGATACATTGGATAACACACACAGATAGAAAATATACATTCTTTCTGTTGCATTTGGACCAGTCTGTATACAAGTGCATAGCATATCATCAGAGGACTGTCCTGTACATATACAAATGCATGGCGGATGGTCACGTGAGTCACTTCCACCAAAGATCCCTCCCTGAAGTCAGGCAGTACTAGTCATTCTAGCTAAGTCTGTTATACCAGAAGTCTTCGGGCTGTCTAGTTCACCTATCTCCTAAAGTAACTTCAAAAAACTATGTATCCCCTTGCATTTTTAAATTGAAATCTAAAATTTTCATCATCCATATCAAAATATATTTGTAATAAATAGGAAAAAATCTTTAAAATGTTGTAAGCTAAAATATAGTGAAGATTGAATGTTTGATCTCACAGTAAATAATTCATTACACTGTGATAAAATAGGCTTTTACTACCTTATGCAATAACATGCTAAATCTAAAAGAAGTTATGTATAACTTTTATCTGTGGGTGTTAACAAATGTATCTTGAAAAATTGAACAGTCCCAGAAAATACTCCATTTAAGAGATTAAATATACATTGGGAAGATCCAGAACAACTGATCTACAGCATTTTTAGTGCTCTGAATTCAGAACATCCCAGTACAAATCCAGCTCTACACTAAACAGAAATATGAACAAAACAAGGAAAGACAAAAAGCCCCACCAAGTTGAGAAACCTTTATTTATCGTTAAAGGAGTCTTTTCCAAAATTAAATTTTCCTAATATTACTTTGGCCACAAGGAGTTTAACACCCTGGCATAATCCAGCACAATAAGATTCTACTAAGGGATAAATATGAGTGCAGGTTAGTTCTCAAGGAGCTTTAAAAAAAAAAAATGGAAGCATTTTAAGGGTTGAAAACTGAGTTCCTTAAAACCATCTACACACATTTACCCTTTGGAACATCAACATATACTCTCAGGTATACATACAAGTTTGAAGGCTACCATCTTAAGTTCTTAAACAGAGGAGTGCATGGACCCATAGTCCCTCATCATCCCACCCCATTACTGTTACTTTAGAAACGGTCTTCCCAATTTCACAAGAGTGCAGGCCTTATGTACACAGCCTCTTTTATACAGAAATGTTGCTGAGCTCTTCTTCCTAAGGAAGCCAATAAAGACAAGACCAATTTTAAGGGCCAACAGAGTTGGACCATCCCAAATCATTTATTTAGGAGAGACATTTGGTAACCTTATAACCTAAATAGTTTGGATTTCAAATATCCTGGCTCACCAGTTCCCATAAAAAATCTTGTACATTTCATAAGGTAAGGGTAACCCAACTTTCAACTGGGTAGTCACTTGTTCTCATAGGACAGTCTAGAGTTTTTATACACTGAGATAAGGAAGAAAAGCAACATCTAGAATTTTTTCTTGGGGGTCTGGTATCATAGGACAACAGATTCCTTTGTAGAATTTTGCTTACCTTGGGTGTGTGGATGTAGGTGTGTGTGTGTATTATGCTATGTGTTGTGTCTGTGTGTGAGAAAGAGAGAAAAAGGATGAGAATGAATAAGACCAAAGGAGATGTCTATGGTGACTTTGGAAGTGAGAGTGTATAAGAAAAAGTTACCACCTAGCTTTGCAATAAGAGAAAGAATGATGAGATGTTTCTCTAAAGAGAAATGACACCAGCAGAAGGTGTGAAGTGAGGTTTCCATTAGGCCAGATTTGCAGCCTCTTTTAAAGTTATTGTAAAATGTAAACTTCTATAGGCAATGCAAGAATTATCCTTTCAAACCAAAATCAGTCCATAGGTAATCAGGATCAAACCATCGGATTAGGGCCATAAAATCAGTACAAAGAATCAAAACAAAGATGCCACATTTTCATAAAAATTTGGTTAAATAGGTGCAGACACATTATGAGTATTGAGGTGGGTTCCCTGGCACTAAGTTCTAAACTTACTCCCTAGCAAACAGTCATATAGAACTGGAGGAATGAAATAAAAAAGACGATCCCACTCCTTTCCTAAATCTTCTACAGAAGCTACTATTGCCTAGCAAGGCGAGTGAAGAACCAAACTTCCCAGAAGCATCACCACTTACATATCAAACGTGTGAAAATCAACACATTTTCTTAAAATATGAATCCTAAAAGGGACTGGAATAAAGCAGGGAAAAACAAGCTTAAGAGCTGTGTGATACTGTTTAGGTTTCTTACATTCTCTGAGTTGCAGTTTCTTCATCCATAAAATGATATAGCTTATGTCATAAGGTTGATGTGATGATTAGTTTAAATTACCTCACATGCAGCACTTAGTGCAGAGTGAATAGTGTGGATTAAGTATTCAATAAATGGAAGCTACTGCCATTATTATTTAGGAGACATAATTTCAAATCCTATCTTTTCTACTAAGCAGCTGTGTAACTTTGAGTAAGTTATTTAACCTCGCTTGAGCCTCCATCATATACCGTTTAATATTCTAAAGGATTAGGATGCCTGGGTGGCTCAGTTGCTTGAGTGTCTGACTCTTGGTTTTGGCTCAAGTCATCATCTCAGGGTTGTGAGATCGAGCCCCACAGATAGCCAGGCTCCACACTCAGTGGGGAGTCTGCTTGAGATTTTCTTTCTCTCTCCCCCAAAGCACATATGGGCACATGTGCTCTCTCACTCTCTCTAAAAATAAATAAGTAAATCTTTTTAAAAAAATACTCCAAAGGATTGCTATGAAGGTTAACAGCACATGAGTAAGCCCTTAGCACACAGCCAGGCATATAGCAGGCATTCATGCCCTAAGGCCATTTTTATTTCTTTTGCTTCAATGACTACTTCTTGCTTATAAACAGACAACACTCAACAACCTGATAAGTGGTAAGTAAAGATATTTTCATTGAACACTAAAAGCATAAGCTTTAAAAGACAAACTGAATTCCCCCTGAATTTAAAACTTACATTCTTTGTAAGATACCCATTTGGAAAGGGAAAAGGCAAGCCCTGGGCTGAAAGAAAACATTTACAATACATGTACCTGACAAAAGACTTGTATCTAAAATACACTTTTAAAAAATAAAATTTTTTCAACTAAATAATTTGAAAAACCCACTAAAAATGGGCAAAAATAAATTTGATTTCTTTACAAAACCAAACATGAGGATGGAATGTAAGTACATAAACAGATATTCAGCATCATTAGGGAAATGCAAACTAAAACCGCAATAAGACACCATTACACCACTAGACCAGCTAAAATTTTGGAAGGGTGACATTACCAAGAATGTGGGGCAACTGGAACTCTCATACTCTGCTGCTGGGAATGCAAAATGACAGAACCACTAGAAGACAATCTGGAGCTTCTTCTAAAGTACAGCACATGTTTATCACATCAAGCAATTCTACCCTTGATATTTACCCAAAGAATTTTTTTAAATTACTACACAAATTTTACAGAACCTTTGTTCATAATAGCCAAAGCCTTTGTGTTGTTTGTACATGCGAATGTCCACCAAAGGCTAAAGTAGATAAACAAGTCTTGGTCCATCAATACAACGAAATACTACTATTCAGCAACAAAAAGGAACAATTGACACATATACCAACATGGATGAATCTCTAAAACATTAAAGTGACCCAAAAAAGCTGGACATAAAAACAATAAGTATGTAAGATTTTATTTATAAGAAATTCTAGAAAGGACTAATCTAGGCTATGGTGATAGAAAGCAGGACAGTTGCCTGGGACCTGGAATAGGAGGGCATGAAGAAAATCTTGGGGGTGAAGGAAGTATTCTATATCCTGTGAGCACATTTGTCAAAACTCATCAAACTGTACTGTAAAATGGATGTATTCTAGTTGTATGTACATTACATGTTAACAAAGGTGATTTTTAAAAGTTCACATGCTTTATCCAAGATGCCAAAATCCAAAAGCTCAGAAAGTCAAAAAGGTTTTATAAGTGCAACATCTATCTGACTTGACATGATTCCAAGAGATTTAAAGTCTATATTTATCCTATTGAGTGATACTATCCATGCATTAAACTGCAAATAATCAGAGTGCTTCATCAGATCTTGCTAAGGGTATACATATTATACAATATAAATTCTGAATTGCCTTTCTAAATTCTGAATATTCTGAATTCAGAAATAGACACTTTCCTCAGGGTTTTAGATGAAGAATTAAAAATTGCTTTCCTTGTCCTAGGAAAAAGAGGAAGAAAGGAAAAGGATGGAAGGATGGACAAAAGGAAGGAAAAGGAAGGAATGTTTTCCTAGTGCAGCCCAATCTTTCATGCCAAAGTGTTTTCATCTTTGCCCTTCTGCAGGAGTGGTACCTGCTCTGGTCTCTGGTGACAGCCATCAAATGATCCCCCCACCCCACGTCCTCTCCTCATACCTGAGCCATGAAAAATTAATCCGATTGATCAGGTTTCTTTAAAAGATTCTGAGCATTCCCTTTTTAGAATTTGGTTCCAAAAGCAAGCACTGCTGGGCCCCTTTATCATTCCTGTCTCAGAATTAAGAACCTGGGGGAGGAAAAGGAGGGGAAAAGATGAAAGAAAAACTATTTTGAGAATTTGCCAAATGGTGATTTTGTGTCTCCCCCAGCCTTTCCAGAGGGTTGGTTTGAAGCTAAATACTTCAAAGCTCTTTTGATATGTTTTCTCCTCTTCCATATATCCCCCACCACAGAGAAATGGAGAAAAGATCCATATTTTGTTGTGGGGCCTTGGAATTAATTTAAAGCAAATATTTCTCCTAAAATGTTTCAATCCACAAAATGAGATTGTTTTTCAAGCTTTTATTTTACTTATTCTGTTTCCAACATGTTCTAGTGGAAGCCTCATGTGTAAACTATTGTGAACATATTAAATTAGAAACACATTTTTTATTGTTATCTTTACCTCTCCAACTTTTAGTCTTCCCTAAAATATCTTGTGACCTCTGTGGTACCACAACCCTGTCACATAAATTTTATGTCCTTTCCTCCTTAATTAGCCATGGTTACAGAGCAGCAATTATGTAGTACAGAATAGAGAAATCTCAGTGCTTCCTCTAAGAAAGGGTTAAATAGACAAGTATTTGGATAAGATTCCCTAACACCTTTGGATTAATTGGATTTGAGGCTAAAAATAAATTACCCAATAGGTTAAAATGAGGTAATGTTGAAAGAACTGCATGAAAAGAACTACAAAAAAATGCAAGAGCTTCATCCTGAGCATCTAAGAGCACCTTGCAGAGGAAGAAGAAAACAGGTTATGCTTCTTAACTTGACGAACAGGCTTTAGAACATTTGACATATTATTCCTGAGACAGGGACTAAAAACAGTATTACTATTATCCCTTATAGTATGGGGTAAGGAGATTCACAAAATAGGAAAGGAAAGTGTTCCTACTCTTCCTGGGAGATGAACTAAGCAAATAAATGTACATCATGGGGCAGAGAAGGGATGGATGGCTTGGGGATATCAGTTTGAGGGGAAAAATCCATGCTCTCTCTCCCTCTTGTAGACTCACTATGATTATCAGCATGTCAAAGGCTCTGAAAAGTCTTGCAATAAAGATACCTTTTTATATCTATTTTAAGCACAACTTCCCAAATTTACTTGACCAAATTCTTGGTGCATCCACTAATCACTTGCAGAACTAGGGTTCCTTAGAACACGTCTGAGGAAAGTGTTCTAGGACTATTGTTTTCTCATGTTTTGGTTTACTGTTCAACAGATGAAAATAAATGTTCCAGGTTACATCCACAAATTCAAAGTCATAGGAGAGGGCACATGATTTTGTTCTTCTAGTTCTTGTGCTTTTTTGGAAGGGCAAGTCTCCCCCTAGGATTCTTGAAGCATGTTTGCTGGTGACTGAGCTTGGCTACATCTCAATGGGAGCATCAATATTGGTCTATGATAAATCTCTTAACTTGGGCCACCACATCTGGAGTTGCTACAGAGTACAGAAGAGGGGTTATGTGTTTAGGCCCCTAGTGCTAGCCTGGCTTGGAATGCTCTGTTGCATGTTATTCATCATCTGTGTGCCTCAGTTTCCTCATCTGTATAATGGGGTGATGACACAACCATCTACCTTATCAGGCTATCGTGAAAATAAAATAAGTTAACATAGAATTTTATAATAGCTGTTGGCACATGGCTTGTAGAAGGAAGGAATGAACAAAAGAAGAAAAATGGGAGAGAGGGAGAAAGAGAGACAGAGGAAGAGGGAAGAAGGAAAAGAATCACAGACTATGTTCAGATTTCTAGACATCCAGGGAACAAGCACATAAGGATCAAAGTCATGGGGAGAAATGGAACAGCTCTTTACAAATAGCAGGGGACCTCAGGCTACTAGGGGCAAGTTCTCTGCTAAGCTGTGGGGCTGAGGCTTGAACACCTAAGAAAGGCCTCCTCCTCCCTTTCTCACAGACTCAAAGTATTTTTGCCTATAAAGTAGATATGCCTGTCCTACCAGCTGAGGCACAGACACAGAGGGATAGGGGGAACTTAGCCAGACCTATGCAGAGCACTAAGCCCAATCAGACACACTCGCCTCTGGAGAATAGAAGAAAAATACCTCATAAATATGAAAGAGATGCCACACAGATGGAAGAAAAGGGAGACCAAGTATGTACCCTCTCCCCAGGACTCCAGCTTAGGATTTGCACAATGGAATACTAACTGCAAAGCAAACATGATACCTTGCACACTAAGTCTGCAAGCATTTAATCTCTAATCTATCTACATAATCTATAAGAATAATACAAAGATATTTGCCAATATTTACAAGAAAAAATGAAGCAAGATGGGATCGGGAGGGAGACAAACCAAAAGAGACTCTTAATGTCATAAAACAAACAGGGGGGTGGGGGGGGAGAGGGGTTGGGAGAGGGTGGTGGGGTTACATTATATGTTTAAATAAAAAAAGCTTAAATAAAAAAATTTATTTCTACAAAATTACCTTTTAAAACTGGAAATGTCCCCAAATCCCCAATATCTGCATAGCTATGTCAATACTCCTTACTGTCCTTGAAGTGCTGGAAAATCTGGGGTAGAAGGGGAGGGGAAGAAAAAGTAGGAGTTCTCATACAGTGAGGGTCCCCTGACAGAGCTGCTGCTGGGTCTGTTTCTGCCAGCACAACAGCCAGCTCACTCCCTTACCCCCTGGAGAGATGCATCTCTCTTCTTCCTGGGCCATGTTTTCCACTATCCTGGTTATTGCCTTCTAACATCATTTGAGGCACTTCTTCAGCCTTGGTCCCTGCAGCTCACCAGATGGACATGGTGGAGAAAGGAAGGAAGAAATGGGCATTAAGGAACAGAAGAATAAACACTGAATGTTGGCAGACTGGTTCCCATGTTGCTGGTAAACTCACTACCATCCCTCTTACTTCCCATCCATAGCTGGTTTTGTGCCCACTTATCTGGCATTAAAAAATCACAACTCACAAAGAGAAAATTGCTAGATCTTCCCAAATCTAGTAGGTGGATTCTCGGGAATATTCCCTGTGGTGACTAGGAATCCTCTCTAATATTTAACAGGGCAGGGTTTCTAAATGCACTGACCTTGATTGTTATTTTCTTATTCAAATTAACAATTGCCTGAAAGGATCCCAGGAAATAGAAAACCTGTGCCTTCATTGCCAAGAGTCACCATTGGGCCACTCTATACATTTTCTATGCTGAGTATACATGTTCTAGTCTCAGATGTGCCAATGAGAGCCAATGATCCATAACCGAGTCCATGGCCCTCATTCAAGTGGTTGGCCAATCAGTACTGACTGGCTCAGTCATGCCTTGAAGCACTGACTGTGGCCTTGGGTTCCTTGTGACTAAGTAAAGCTAGCTTTGGCACGTTGTGTCTAGATGTTAAGAGCTGGATACAATTCTCAAGCCAAGAAATGGCTGTGGGTGTCCAGAGTAGGTTATCCATGTACAGTTGGGGTATGGGCTCCCAGTCAAGCTGGATCTTATTCTGTGGGGTAAAGCTCTTTCATTTCCCATATCCTCAGTGAAGAAGATTTTCATCCAAAGAGGCCTGGGAATCTCAGGTTAACTGCCATTAGATTCATTCATCACAATTCAAAGGGATTTAGTTGTGTTGGGACCCCTCACTGTGTAAAAATGCAGCTCAGGAGTGCCAGAGGGGCTGAGTCTCTAGGGCAGGAGGTGTGTCTCTACTCAGGCCTGGGAGGAGTCCTGCCATGCTATGGCACTCCTCCCCTCCCCAAGGACAGGTGTAAAGAGCAGTGGGTAAGGCTCAACCTTCTGGCACTGCAGCCACAACAGGGGCTGGAGCAAAGCCCTCTGTCATCAGACAGTGAAGAAAGACAACCGTCCTGTCACATTGGACACCAGGTTCTCTCACTCTGCTAGACCTAGATCATATCTTCTGCAACTCTCAGTTTAAAATCACAGATCTAAGCAGGCCCCAGGAGTACTAAATAGGACTGCTTTTGGCATGCACCATCTACTGGATCTGACCCAGGCACCTCCCCTCAAGTGACACCCATGTGCCTTACCCCAACCCTTCTACATGATTTCAAGGTCATTAACCTTTCTGTCAGAATGGACACTTAAGAGATTGTATAGTGATATCTCCTCCTATACTGTGAAGCAGCTGGAGTTGCTCTCACTAAAAAAAGGAAATACCAAAACGAATATCTGAGAGGTTTTCCCTCCCTGTTCCAGTGTAATATCCTATTATAAAAGGCTTTGAGCCCTTCCTCTTTCTAATTACATGGACAAGCAATTTCGATAGGGTAGACCATCTCAGATCATCTGATGAATGTAATCGCCTCTTATTGGCAGGTACAATATCCTACTCAATAACATATCTTCAGCCCATCACACAGTGACTAGCACATACTAGCGTATACGCTATTAACATATTTTGCAAATGAAGGAATGTTATTTCTTTTTTTTTTTTGAATGTTATTTCTTCTGACACATTTTTATTCAGTTCCTCTAAGAATGAGCATAAACTTCTTTGTATAAACCTTTATACTTCTCTTGCCAAGGTTCATGAAGAGTCTCTGCCCATCTAAGTTTGGTTTGTCTTCTGAATTCTATTTAATTACATTAGCATGGTAGTTACTAACTCTAGCCTCTTCCTTCACTACCACCTCCAATTACTCAATCTGAGTAAAGTCTAAAGTCTCAAATAAGACTTCTCAATAAGTCTCAAATCTGTCCACTTTCCATCTGCTGTGTCACCAGCACCTTCATCTCTTTCCTGGGCTCCTGCAAAAACCTCCTAACTAGATTCCCTGCTTCTAGTATTACAATCTTGTTCAAAGTACAAATCTGACCATGTCACTCTTATGCTTAAAATACTCCAGTAAGAGAAAGATACTGGGGGCTCTGGGAACATGGTAATCTGAGTAAAGTCTCCACCCATCTGAGCACTCCCAGAATGAACTGATTGCTTCTCCAGCAGCAGGCAGGTGCTGAGACCTGAAAGAGAAAGCTGGAATCTGACAAAGTTCCTTCAGACAGAGCTGATATAGGATTCCCTTCCCATGGGGCTGAACATCCACAGCAGAACAGGGTTGGTAGCTAGAACCTATGGGTACAGAGGAAGAACTTTTCAGCCAGGGATTTGTGGAGTCCAGATATATCCTCCATTTCCTCAAAGGTGACTTAATATACTTGTGTTAGATCTTTCAGGCCATCCCCAGGTCATGACAAGGAAGAAAGGTGAATTCCCTTCTCCTGAGCTGGATGAGTAAAGGAAGACCACAGGAGTTCCTTTCTCTCAGGTCTCTCATCAGAATGCTGACACCTGGGGCACCTGGGTGGCTCAGTGAGTTAAGCCTCTGCCTTTGGCTCAGGTCATGATCTCAGGGTCCTGGGATCAGGCCCCACATCAGGCTCTCTGCTCAGCAGGAAGCCTGTTTCCCTTCCTCTCTCTCTGCCTGCCTCTCTGCCTACTTGTGATCTCTCTCTCTCTCTTTCTCTGTCAAATAAATAAATAAAAATTTAAAAAAAAAAAAAGAATGCTGACACCTGCCTTTACACTACAACCTATAGGACCATAAATTCTTGTGCTTCTCACCTCCTACAGGATTCTTGCCATTAAGGACACTTCAACAACCAGGCCTAAGTTCTAATGAGTGAACAGGGAAAACTTAAAACCCATCTAAGAGGTCCTAGGAACCAGAAATAAAGATCAGGTAAAATAATCAAAATGAGTTCTCAGTGAAATAAAACTGCTGTAGAAAATAGATGGAAACCTGAATAGAAAATAAAATTACCAAGGAGTTCTAAAGTGGTTTAAAAAAACTTTACTGACACAAAAATAAGATCCTTCACTGGAAAATTTTATTGTTGAATTAAAGGAAAAGATTATCATTAAGACTTTAATCAGTGCTCTGAAAGAGTAAATACAACAAACACTTCAAAGTTCTGAGCAAAAAGGTAAAAGTAATTAAAGTATCCAAGGAATAAAGAGAACCTGGAAACATTAGCAGAAGAGTTAATATGAAAATAATAGGTGTTACTAAAAGAGGAAAAAGAACTGGATGGAGGAAAAAAGATGGAGGGAATGCAATCATTCAAAAAAGAGTAATAAAAAATTTCCATAAACTGTAGAAATATCTAACTCCTCAGATGAGAAGGGTGTATATGGAGTTTCAAGCTGGATTATCAAGAAGAATTATGTATAGGCAATTGAAATTCTTGAACTTTAAGGAGAAAGTAACATCTCACAAGCATGAAAACCATTAAAAAACAAAAACAAGGTAGAGAGAGGGTAGTTGGGTTATGGACATTGAGGAGGGTATGTGGTATGGTGACTGCTGTGAAATGTGTAAGCCTGATGATTCACAGACTGTACCCCTGGGGCAAATAATATATTATATATTAATAAAAATAATTAATAAAAAACAAACAAACAAACAAATAAAAAACCTACCTATCATGGGGGGAAAAAAATCTAACTTCTCACCCAGAACCTAGGAAGCTAGGAGTTAAGAAAAAGGATCTACAGACAACTAAACGGAAAGACTGTGAATGAAGAATTACATATTCTTCATGACAAGGTACTATTCCCTTGTCAGATGGATGAAAAATACTACAATACAGGAGAAGACTCCAAAAAAGTATACTATTCAAGCTCCCCATATGAGAAAAATACTTGAAAAAAAAATTAACATTCCAATAAATTAATCAGAGACTTTAAGATAGGAGGTGATAAAGACAAAAAGTATTAAGCAATAACCCTGATGCGCTTGCATGTGTATAAACTTAAATCTTAATGAAAATGTGTATCTCTTTGTGGAGTCACATACAATTTGTGATAAACAAGGATCACTGAAATAGAAGAGACACATTTAATAAGAAGCACTATCTCAACAAAATGTAGAAGCTGAGGTTGGTGGGGAGAGAGAGGAGAGAGGAGAGGAGGGACAGAAGTTAAGCAGAAATTAAAAGTATTCTACAGAAGAAAGTTGATTGAACAGGCTGGGGCAGTCACAGAGGTCTTACATCTCCCATCAAGAGAAAACCTCCATGAGGAATGTAAATTGCTGACAGTCTCCAGAGGCTGGGAAAGAAGTAACTTAAAAATCAATGGCTTTATTCTAGAATAAGCTCCTAGGAATGAAATGGGGAAACACTTCCTTTTAAGAAGAACAAAAACTATGAAACACGTAGGAATAAGTTTAACAAAAAGTACATAAGAACTGTATTAAGGAAACTAGAAATAGTATTAAAGATAAACAAGATAACCACTCTCTTGGATGGTAAAACCTATTATCATTTAATGTCATTCCTTGCAAAATAAATATGATTATGTGAAACAGAACATTCATACACTGCTGGTGGAAAGAGGAGGTTAACAAGCACTTGTGGAAAACACTCTTACAACATATGTTAAAATAAACAGTATCCTTTGGCTCAATAACTCTAGTCCCAGGAAATAAAAGCACTAATACTTAAGGACAGATGTACAAAGACACATACTGCAGCATCATTTATAGTTGCAAAAAGTTCTATAAACAAAATGAATGTTCATAAATGGGAAACTGGCTAAATACAGTGTAATACATCTACACAATAAAATTGTATATGGCTACCTAAAAAAACGAGCTAAGCCAAGTGACTTGGAGGGAGCTCTACACAGTACTGAGAAAAGCAAAATGCAGGAAAATGTGAATATGATGCCATCTTGAAAAAGAAAAAACAAACACCACTCAAAAAATGTGCAGGTATATGTACATATAAAATATGATTGTGTTTCCTTTATTTTGAAATACCTATTTTTTTCACATTGTAACATCTCTTAAATGAGATTGTATCTTCTAGTCACCAAATGCCATATGGTAGTTGTTACAGCATTGTCCTTGCCCATACATGAATGAATCAAAGCATGTCCATCCACATACAATGGGTGTTGGGGGTTCAAGAAACAGCCCTAAAACAACAATGGAGCACTCTTACAGGCCATATTGCATCATTAATGATCTTGGCACAGATGACAGCAATGTGTGGGAAAGCACAGACCCTGGTGTCTATGAATTGAGAAGGACTTCCAAAGAGTCGAATTTGCATATGAAGTTCTAGGACTATCTTACTCAATTTATTCCACATACAGTTTTCTTTCATGTGCTCAAAAGAGTGATGTCTAAATAGAGGCAAAGGAACTAATTTAATAAGTTTAGAATAAAAATTACAAGGGTTGGGGTACCTGGGTTGGCTCAGTGGGTTAAAGCCTCTGCCTTCGGCTCAAGTCATGATCTCACGGTCCTGGGATCGAGCCCCGCATTGGGCTCTCTGCTCAGCAGGGAGCCTGCTTCCTCCTCTCTCTCTGCCTGCTTCTCTACCTACTTGTGTTCTCTGTCTGTCAAATAAATAAAATCTTAAAAAAAATTTTAAGTGAAATATGTGGTATAAATATGTATACATTAACATCTGCACAAGATTGTACGAGTAAGGAGAAAATTGTAGATGAACATGATCAAGGATCCTAATATGAATGTATTAGTCTGGTAGGACTGCCACAACAAAGTACAACAGACGGGAGGGGGGTGGGTAGTTTAAACAAGAGAAATTTGTTTTCCCACAGTTCTGGAGGCTAGAAGTCCAAGATAAGATGTCAGCAGAGTTCATTTCTCCTGCAGCCTCTCCCCTTTGCTTGTAAAAGACCTCCTCCTCACTGTGTCCTCCCATGGCCTTTTTTTCTGTTTGCACATCTCTGGTATGTTACCCCCTTCTAATAAGGACATGAGTCATACTGGATTAGGGCCCCACCATTATGACAATTTAACCTTAATTATCTCTTTAAATGTTCTATCTCCAAATACAGTCACATTCCAAGGTACTGGGGATTGGGGCTTCAACATATAAATTTGAGGGGGACACCATTCAGTCCATAACAACAAGCTTCTTGGGGAGACTTGAGAAGAGAGACTAAGCAAAAAAGGAAAAAAAAAGGGGACTATACTTTAAAAAAAAGCACATATATGCACTACATAAAATCACACATATGTGTACATAAACATAGGAAGATGTTTCATTTTTTTCTTTTCCTACCCCCTTAACCCCCACCTCCATTGCATCTCCACTTCCTCATATCAGGGAGATCA
This sequence comes from Taxidea taxus jeffersonii, assembly GCA_003697995.1. NCBI lineage: Eukaryota > Metazoa > Chordata > Mammalia > Carnivora > Mustelidae > Taxidea > Taxidea taxus. Next base: position 62,156 of record ML109478.1, on the reverse strand, counting down.
TATGATAGTTGTCTTTCTCCGACTGACTTATTTCGCTAAGCATAATACCCACTAGTTCCATCCATGTCGTTGCAAATGGTATGATTTCATTTCTTTTGATGGCTGCATAGGATTTCATTGTGTATATATATACTACATCTTCTTTTTTTTTTTTTTAAGATTTTATTTATTTGACAGACAAAGATCACGAGTAGGCAGAGAGGCAGGCAGAGAAATAGAGAAGGAAGCAGGCTCCCCAGCAAGCAGAGAGCCCGATGTGGGGCTCGATCCCAGGATCCTGGGATCATGACCTGAGCCGAAGGCAGAGGCTTTAACCCACTGAGCCACCCAGGCGCCCCATACCACATCTTCTTTATCCATTCATCTGTTGATGGACATCTAGGTTCTTTCCATAACTTGGCTATTGTGGACATTGCTGCTATAAACATTCGGGGGGGAGGAGGGTTGGGAGAGGGTGGTGGGGTTACATTATATGTTTAAATAAAAAAAAATTAAAAAAGAAAACATAGGAAGATGTAAAATGATTTTTTAAAACATTTCAATGGTTTCTCATTGTCTCTAGGATCAAGTGCAAACTACAACGCAGCTTATAGTCCTCCTAGAGGTGAGTCTGTCTCCCTCTCCAGTCTCCCCATCTCATACTTGGCACTTCTCTGCTCCAGAAACCTCAGACTTCTTTCACTTCCTCAGCTATTCCTGCTTGATTCACCATCCCTCTCAGAACACTCTTCTCCAAACCACCCATTTTTGCTTCCCTCCATCTCCAAGTCTCAGCTTAGGTTTTACTTCCCTAGAAAGGCCTTTCCTCCATCCATGGCAGGTTTCTCATGGTAGTCAAACTCCAACAAAGTCCTGTGGCTTCTTGCTTAAAATGCAGAAACCCTGTTTTCACTTCACAGCTGCTGAATCAGACTACCACTGAGGGCAAGGATGGGGTGAGAATTAGGCATCCTGAAGTGTTGGAATCTATGCTGTAAACAAGCGAAAGCCCCTCATTGTACTCTCCCATTACACTGTGAAATTCTTCCTTCAAGATCCATCACAAACCTGACTGTTTATTTAATGCAGGAGTGGGCAAATGTTTTCTGGATGGTCCCAGGTAAAAATATATTTTAACCTTTGCATGCCTAGAAGCAAAATCAAGGATTTTATGTAGATAACCTATGTAACCAAATAGAAAATTTTCACAAATATTTAACAAAACTCAAAATATCACAAAATGCAGTTTTTTGTAATATACAAATGAGAAGAGTAGAATTTCTTATTGGGGTAATATTGAACTTAATTAGGGTCAAAGTTTGTGTTTTCTAACATTACAGTAGAAATGTAGCTTCGCTCTATAAAGCTTTCTTTCGCTCCTCGGTAGCACAGTATTTGAGTGGTTGTAAGTCAACATCGCTTTGAAAAAGAGTATTACAAGGTATCTTTATGGATCATCATACACACACACACACACACACACACACACTCCACCAATACATTTTAAATGTCAATAAATCTATTCAAATCAGACTCTAGAATTTCACTGCTCCTTTACTTTTATGTCTTTTCTACTCTGACAGTCAATTCACTTCCCTATCTTTCCTTGGATAAAACAAAGGCAAATGCTTATAGTTGATATATTTTAAAGCCAATTTCGAAGGTAAAAATGGGCACTTTTTAGAGCTAGAACTTGAAGCCAAATACAAAAGATGACTGATTATATGTCCAAAGGAAAATGTAGAAAGTCATTCTAGGCCCTGACTCTTCAAGGTAAAAAAGTGTGTCCTGGTCCTCCCATATTGTACACTTTTCTTTGATTGTCTTCCTTATTTTCTGCACAAAGAGAGGCATGGCAAAATCAAAAGTCCATTAAAAGAAAGCATGAGGGGCACCTGGGTGGCTCAATGAGTTAGGGCCGCTGCCTTCGGCTCGGGTCATGATCCCAGGGTTGTGGGATCGAGCCCCGCATCGGGCTCTCTGCTCTGCGGACAGCCTGCTTCCTCCTCTCTCTCTCTGCCTCTCTGCCTGCTTGTGATCTCTGTCTATCAAATAAATAAAATTAATAAAATCTTAAAAAAAAAAAAAAGAAAGCATGAATTCATAGAGTCAGGCAAATTGTCCTAATCCTGTGCTTCACCAAAACCAAAAACATTCATAATAAAAAAGTGTAAGAATTTGCATAATAAATAAAAAAGATAAACTACCCTAAAATGCAACTAAAAAGACAAATGACAACCTAAAGGATCTTTAGGAAATATATTTTTTAAAAAGACAAAAATGACAAACTAGGAAAAATATTTGCAATTTATATGTAAAACGTCTCTCAAATTGGAGAAGAAAAAGACCTAAGCTCTATAGAAAATTTCATTCAAGATATAAATGGACAATTCATAGAAAAGTAAATGCAAATTGTACTTACTGATATGAAAGAATGCTCAACCTCTTTCATAATAAGAGAAATGCATTAAAACTATAGTTTGATATAATTTCTCACCTGTCTTACTGGCAAAACACCAAAACTCTGACATCATACTTTGCTGGCAAGACTTACACTTTCATAATTTGATTATGGGAATGCAAATTGATATAACCCCTATGAAAGGGAATTTGGCAGTATCTAGTAAAATGTCATATGTGTTTGCCCTTTGACCCAGCCATCCCACCTGTAGGAGTATATCCCACAGAAAAACTGGTAAAGAAATTTAAAAAACACAACCCACAAGACTATTTAGTTCAGCACTATTTGAAATAGCTAAAGCTACAAACAACCCAAAGGTGTATCATAGGAAGCAGTGGAATTAACTACAGTGTATCCACCTAAAGAGGTACTAGGCAGCTATAAAAAGAATATATTTCATATACAACATATACTAATTTATAGTATTCTGTGTGTGTGTGTGTGTGCATGTAGGTATATACTCCATAAACTACACAAACTCTCAAACTTTCTTGATTCATAACCCCCTTAATGTCCCAATAATTTTTCATGGTATCATTAGGCCAAAAGAAACGCCTGATAGTTCTACTTATTAATGGAACTAACTGAACAATTTCATTTACTAATGTATTAATTTGTTTGGTCCTAGAGTAAGGTGGAGGAAAAGAAAACAGAAAAAAAAATTAGATTTTAAACAGAAAAGAAATTAGATTTTTTAAATATTCCTTGCTTATAGAAATGTCTTTTGAACTATAAATATATATAATGTAAATTAAAACAAAATTAAACCTTCTTAAAGGAAGTCTTGAAAATCAAAGGCAAAAGAGTATATCTACATAGTTGGTGGCATTAACCACACAGAAATTATTCTAAGTTGCTTTAATTACAAAAATTTGACTATACATACCTACTAGAATATGCTCTAAGCAGAAAATGGTAACAACTTAAACTGATTTAAGTAAACATAATATTTATGTTACTATTGGTTTTATTCTATTTGTCTATTCTGAGACGAAGCAATTGAGCAAACCTGATGTTATAATTGAGAACCATAATTTACAGTATGGAAGGAAGCAGATACAAATGTAAAACTAATACTGATGGCCAACAGACACATGAAAACATGCTCCCATCATCACCATCATCAGGGAAATGTAAATCAAAACCACAATGTTATTTCCCCTTACACTGCTCATCAAGGCTAAACAAAATCACAAGAAACAACAAGTATTGTCAAGGACATGCAAAAAAAGGAATCCTTATCAGTGTTTTGGGGAATGAAAACTGGTACAACCACTGTGGAAAACAGTATGGAGTTCCACAAAAAAAAACAAAGACAGAATTATCTTAAAATCCAGTAATTCGGGAGGAGTCAAGATGGCGGAGAAATAGCAGGCTGAGATGACATCAGGCAGCAGGAGATCAGCTAGATAGCCTATCAAACCATTCCGAACACCTACGAATCCAACAGGAGATGGAAGAGAAGAAAAACAACAATTCTAGAAACAGAAAATCGACCACTTTCTAAAAGGTAGGACCAGCGGAGAAGTGAATCCAACGCGATGGGAAGATAGACCCCAGGGGGAGGGGCCGGCTCCCGGCAAGCGGCAGAACAACGGAGCACAAAATCAGGACTTTTGAAAGTCTGCTCCACAGAGGGACATCACTCCAGAGGCTAAACTGGGGTGAAGACCTCACGGGGACAGCGTGGACTCAGGTCCCACGGGGTCACAGAAGGATCGGGGGTATCTGAGTGCCGCAGAGCACACAGGTATTAGAGCAGGGAAGCCGGCTACAGAGACAGAGCCGAGGTTTCCTAGAGCCGTGGTCCGTGACACGGGCCGGTGCTCTGTGACACGGGCCGGTGCTCTGTGCGAGAGGTCCCCACAAGATTCAGGGAAACTCCGACCCGGGAGAGCTCAGGAATCTACGGGGTTCAGAGACTCCAGGTGGGACTCTGGCAGAGACAGAGGCGCTTGGTCACAGGCTGGGTGAGCTCGGAGCGCTCCCAGAAGCCAGTGAGACAGGGCTGGTTATGCACGATTTTCTCCAAGCGCGGCCGGAGGCTGAGGAGACGGGAGTGAGTAAGTGCTTTTCTCTGAAGGCGCACTGAAGACTGGAGCCCCGAGCTCTCGGCTCCTCCGAACCGGAGATTGGGAGGCCGCCATTTTCGTTCCCGTCCTCCGGAACTCTACAGAAACCATTCAGGGAACAAAAGCTCCCTAAAGTGAACCTGAGAGGATTACTTAGCCCGGCCCCTGGTAAAGGCGGTACAATTCCGCCTGGGGCAGAGACACTTGAGAATCACTACAACAGGCCCCTCCCCCAGAAGATCAACAAGAAATCCAGCCAAGACCAAGTTCACTTAACAAGGAGAACAGCGGATTCTTATCTGGACAAAATGACAAGGCGGAAAAACTCACCACAAAAAAAAGAACAGGAGGCAGGACCGAAGGCTAGGGACATAATCAATACAGACATTGGTAATATGTCAGATCTGGAATTCAGGACGATGATTCTCAAGGTTCTAGCCGGGCTCAAAAAAGGCATGGAAAATATTAGAGAAACCCTGTCCGGAGAAATAAAAGCCCTTTCTGGAGAAATAAAAGAACTAAAGTCTAATCAAGTTGAAATTTAAAAAGCTATTAATGAGGTGCAATCAAAAATGGAGGCTCTTACTGCTAGGATAAATGAGGCAGAAGAAAGAATTAGTGATATAGAAGACCAAATGACAGAGAATAAAGAAGCTGAGCAAAAGAGAGACAAACAACTACTGGACCGCGAGGGGAGAATTCGAGAGATAAGTGATGCCATAAGACGAAACAACATTAGAATAATTGGGATTCCAGAAGAAGAAGAAAGAGAAATAGGAGCAGAAGGTATACTGGAGACGATTATTGTAGAGAATTTCCCCAATATAGCAAGGGGAACAAGCATCAAGATCCAGGAGGTACAGAGAACACCCCTCAAAATCAATAGGAATCGGTCCACACCCCGCCATCTAATAGTAAAATTTACTAGTCTTAGCGACAAAGAGAAAATCCTGAAAGCAGCACGGAACAAGAAGTCTGTAACATACAATGGTAAAAATATTAGATTGGCAGCAGACTTATCCACAGAGACCAGGCAGGCCAGAAAGAACTGGCATGATATATTCAGAGCACTAAACGAGAAAAACATGCAGCCAAGAATACTTTATCCAGCTAGGTTATCATTGAAAATAGAAGGAGAGATAAAAAGCTTCCAGGACAAACAAAACTGAAAGAATTTGTAAACACCAAACCAGCTCTACAGGAAATATTGAAAGGGGTCCTCTAAGCAAAGAGAGACCCTAAAAGTAGTATCAGAAAGGAACGGAGACAATATACAGTAACAGTCACCTTACAGGCAATACAATGGCACTAAATTCATATCTCTCAATAGTTACCCTGAACATAAATGGGCTAAATGCCCCAATCAAAAGACACAGGGTTTCAGAATGGATAAAAAAACAAAACCCATCAATATGCTGCCTACAAGAAACTCATTTTAGACCTGAAGACACCTCCAGATTGAAAACGAGGGGGTGGAAAACAATTTACCATGCTAATGGACATCAGAAGAAAGCTGGGGTGGCAATCGTTATATCAGATCAATTAGATTTTAAGCCAAAGACTATAATAAGAGATGAGGAAGGACACTATATCATACTCAAAGGGTCTGTCCAACAAGAAGATCTAACAATTTTAAATATCTATGCCCCTAACATGGGAGCAGCCAACTATATAAACCAATTAATAACAAAATCAAAGAAACACATTGACAAGAATACAATAATAGTTGGAGACTTTAACACACCCCTCACTGAAATGGACAGATCATCCAAGCAAAAGATCAACAAGGAAATAAAGGTCTTAAATGACACACTGGACCAGATGGACATCACAGATATATTCAGAACATTCCATCCCAAAGCAACAGAATACACATTCTTCTCTAGTGCCCATGGAACATTCTCCAGAATAGATCACATCCTGGGTCATAAATCAGGTCTCAACAGGTATCAAAAGATTGGGATCATTCCCTGCATATTTTCAGACCACAATGCTCTGAAGCTAGAACTCAATCACAAGAGGAAATTTGGAAAGAGCACAAATACATGGAGACTCAACAGCATCCTTCTAAAGAATGAATGGGTCAACCAGGAAATTAAAGAAGAATTGAAAAAAAACATGGAAACAAATGATAATGAAAACACAACAGTCCAAAATCTGTGGGACACAGCAAAGGCAGTCCTGAGAGGCAAATATATAGCGATACAAGCCTATCTCAAGAAACAGGAAAGGTCTCAAATACACAACCTAACCCTACACCTAATGGAGCTCGAGAAAGAACAAAAAAGAAAGCCTAAACCCAGCAGGAGAAGAGAAATAATAAAGATCAAAGCAGAAATAGATGAAATAGAAACCAAAAAAACAATAGAACAAATCAATGAAACTAGGAGCTGATTCTTTGAAAGAATTAATAAGATTGATAAACCCCTGGCCAGACTTATCCAAAATAAAATAGAAAGGACCCAAATAAATAAAATCATGAATGAAAGAGGAGAGATCACAACCAACACCAAAGAAATCCAAACATCATAAGAACATATTATGAGCAACTCTATGCCAACAAATTCGACAATCTGGAAGAAATGGATGCTTTCCTAGAGACATATAAACTGCCAAAACTGAACCAGGAAGAAATAGAAAACCTGAATAGGCCCATAACCAGTAAGGAGATGGAAACAGTCATCAAAAATCTCCAAACAAACAAAAGCCCAGGGCCAGGTGGCTTCCCAGGGGAATTCTACCAAACATTTCAAGAAGAATTCATTCCTATTCTCCTGAAATTGTTCCAAAAAATAGAAATGGAAGGAAAACTTCCAAACTCATTTTATGAGGCCAGCATCACCTTGATCCCCAAACCAGACAAGGATCCCATCAAAAAAGAGAATTACAGACCAATATCCTTGATGAACACAGATGTGAAAATTCTCACCAAAATACTAGCCAATAGGATCCAACAGTACATTAAAAGGATTATTCACCACGACCAAGTGGGATTTATTCCAGGGCAGCAGGGTTGGTTCAACATCCGCAAATCAATCAATATGATACAACACATTAACAAAAGAAAGAACAAGAACCATATGATACTCTCAATAGATGCTGAAAAAGCATTTGACAAAGTGCAACATCCCTTCCTAATCAAAACTCTTCAAAGTGTAGGGATAGAAGGCACATACCTCAATATTATCAAAGCCATCTATGAAAAACCCACTGCAAGTATCATTCTCAATGGAGAAAAACTGA